>PVKA01011279.1:0-60000 GCA_004027165.1 Ctenomys sociabilis
TGTGGCTCTTCTATTTCTCCAGCTCTGACTTGTGATCTTAGGTTGTTAACCATCCAGAAGAAAAGCTGATTAGTATCGTGCAGCTTATGCCGTTCACTTTGCCTTATCTGACTCAATTGATTTTACTTGTTGTACATTTCCTTTTGTATTTCTGTTTTTCGTTTGTTATACTAGGGAGACTATACGATATTTACATATGGATGCCACTTGAACATATACTCATAAGTGAAATAAACCAGCACTGGATTTATTGAGGGGAGAAAACTGTAAGCACAGTCATTGTTATGGTTTGTGTCCAGTTGTTCCCCAAAGCCGCATTCAGTCATCGTGGTGGCTGCTACAGTTTGTGATTAATTCATGATCCAGTGCAGGGATTATGGGTTTGAGGGCTACACCTGCTCTGGGGCAGATAATCTGCATTATAATGTAAAGAGGGGAGAGAGGCTAGCTAGCTGCTGCAGCCGCTGCCTCTCCCTTTGCTCTTGGCTATGAACAACTGCCCTCCTCCATGTGCTGCTCTGCCTTGGAGCCAGCCAAGTATGGGCTGAAGCCTCCACTAACTATGGACTAAATAAGCCTTTCCTTCTTTCATTTTAGGTGTTGGGTATTTTGTCCCAGCAAAGAGAGAAGAGTAAATGAAACAATCTGCGTGCGGTCATTTAGAGTTTGCAGGAAATAAACATCATTAGTTGTTATAGTTTGCATCTAGTTGTCCCCCCAAAGCTTCATGTAGGTCATGGAGCAGATGCAGCTGGAAGAACAACAAGTGGCTTGAGGGCTGGGGCCAGAGAGGCGTTAACCATTAAATGGGCAGCACTCACTGCCCAGCCCCCAGGCCTGTGACCTCCCTTGGAGGTGTGGAAAAGGTCATCCTGGGCATGGTGAGGCCCCAGCCTCTCCTCAACATGCTGCAGTGTGGGGTGGCAGTGTCTGTGACTGAGGCCGCCTCAGGCAGAGAGCAGATGCTTGGAGAAGACAGAGGCACTGGCCTGCTTTCTTGAGCAAATAAGCCTTGAAGGTCTTGCTGTGTAATTCAGGCTGTTTAAAACTATGAAACCTCTAGTAACTGTGAGCTGAATAAACCTTTCCTTCCCTCAAAATGAGGTATTGGGTATTTCTCCCAGCAACAAGAGAAGAGTAAGACATTAGTTAAATGGTTGACATGTAGGAGACACAATGACATAATATGGCAAATGTTTCATTTTAAAAATTATCACAATAAAAAACACATTGCCATTAATCTCTTCAAAAATATTCCCCCAAGCTTTAAGCATACTTTTGTTCACATTTGTTACTTTCTCATGCACTTTGGAAAGTCTGCCCTCTGTGTATCTTTAGTGTCTTTAGATAATCTCAATATCCTGAATTGACTCAAAACATTTGACACTTTCTGTGAAATATTATTAGGGTGTGTCCTTGATTACCTTATTTACTAGGTCTGGCATCATGCAATTTTTGGATTTTCTCCAAAATCAAAATGACCATGAAGGTAAAGGGATTTCAACTGATTCTAGAACCTTGACGAGTCAGCCACAGCTGCACAACTAAAGATCTTCAAGAATGAGAACTTGCAGAACTGCTTCAGAAAGTGGCAAAGGATGATGGGATAAGTGTGTTTGAAGTGGTGGGGAGCATTTCGAAGGGGATGAATAGCAGTGTGTTTATTAGTGCAATGAATTATTTTAAAAAATAAACATTTAACATAGTCTTTGATAGCACCACATAAGTATAAACTATGGAAAGAATTTTGAAGAGTAAATATTTGCTTCTCTGGGGGCATGTGCTAGGAGATTCAATCTATACGAGAGGGCTTTGAAGGCTTTCCCTCAGGAAGTGAGAATGCACCAACACTATAAAGTCTCTAGCAACATGGATAGTGGGAGTGCAGGAGATTGAGAGTGGAAAGCAGACTAGGAGAAGGCAGAAGACTCTAGAATATCCTAGGGGTGAGATGTGGCAGAGAGATGGGCTGAAATCAGATCACAAGATGCCTTGGAGATGGTGCTGAAGAGATGTATCTTCATTGTAGGATTAATAGCATGACACTGAAATGTTTTGAAGAGAGAGGTGGTAAAAGAAACAGTAAAGAGCCATCAACATTTGACCTCTGACCAAGTCACATCAAGTCTAGAGAATGTGCCTCCAGAAACCCCCTGGGAATCCTTAGGCTTATGATTTACCTGAAAGAGACAACACAATTCATCACAGAGGGTTTTGGCATAACTTAATTAAGTGCATAAAGTTTTTACACAGTTTGATTCCTTCCCTCCTACCCTGTAAACCTGCAGAAAGGACAAGACTAAGCCAGGAAATCTAGCAAGAAGAAGGAAGTTTAGAGTCAAGATCTTGAGGCAGTGAGAAAGTTCCCCTGAGAGCTGAGAGTTTTGGTAGAATAGAAAATCAAACAGAAAAAAAACAATGGTTGATTAAGTTTCTATGACTACTTTTAATTTATACTGTGGACTCATAGTAATCAAAATTCAAATTGCTTTTCACTTATAGATAAAAAAAAAGAGCCACATGTGTTAATCTTACATGAAGAAAGCTTATGAAATCACTCATGTGATAAAGGCTAGTGATTATGCTCTGGGTTGAAGAGACACATTTCCTTCCTCCTAACCCCACTACATTTCTCTGAGTCTTTGTTCTTCACTGCCTGCTTCCCTCTCTCTTCGGTTGAGTGGACCTCAGCAAAACGAGATAAAATCTATCTTTTGCAAAAAACAACTTTACATTCTCTGTATCTTTTAGAAGGAAACCGAGTCAGGAAGATCAGAGTGATGGCTTTGCAAGAATACAGTTACTTTACAATGTTAAGAAAGAGAAAAAGATAAAAAGAAGTACATGAACTGAAGAAACACTTAGCAAATGACATCGTTACTACTTGAAGAGGAACTGGGGAGTTTCTAGGTAAGAAAATATAAAGTCAAAGATATTATGAATACACCCCAAATGGGTATAATCCAAAGGCCATGGATCAAGTAGTGACAACTGTCCGGCGCCGCTCCCGTCCCGCGGAAGAAGACGCTCAGACACTCAGCAACGGGTTCAGCAAGCCTTTATCGAGTGGGATGCAAGCCTCTACATGTGTCCGCTATCCGCGGCTCCTATCGTGCAAGCATGGCGGATCTCGTGATACAGCAAGCTATATAGATTTCACAAACCAATCAAAACACGTGGGCGATTACTATTGGTAGATCTTACAGCAATGGCGGGCTTATTCTAAATAAGGGAGAGGTTGGTACAGCAACAAGAACCAGGAAGCCGGATATGGGCGCCATCTTTGCAGACACGATGGGCGGGGGAGCGAGGAGCGGGCGCCATCTTGGCTCGGCTCCCAACAGACAACTAAATTATTTAAATGACATCTATTTGAAGGGATGATTTTATTCTTTTGGAGAAGATCATGAACATTCACTATCTTAACATTTTCTTCAGGAAAGTGCTCCACTTTCCAAGAGTTTTGCTTGTTTTTGTTTGTTTGTTTATTTTGTTTTGTTTTTAAATACAAGTGAAGAAATGCACTATTTTTTTTTCACTAGTTCACATTTTTGAGGGGGAATAGCATCAGAAGGATTCAGTGTCCAATGGCCTTAGCAGGAAGGTTGCTTCAGAACTTGACACAAACCATGCTGCTCTTTCCGTGGGCCCGAGTTACTTTTCCCCAGATCACGCTGATTTTGTTTGGTTTGCCACCTGGAGTCGTTGTATTGTTTTTTTGCTTTGTACACATAAGCACATCTCTTGCCCAAATAGGATTCCATTTCATCCCGACCATCAACACTTTCATTTTTAAGAAGAGCTGTGTGTTCCCTCTGGTTCCGGACACCCCACTGATAGCCCACAAAACTGGCATAGACCCACAGTGTTCTGGACATATTTGCCTTTAAGAAGTCCTGTTCCCAGCAGGCCTCCCCAGACTTCAAGATGGCAGGAAAAGGGGGTTTTGCTTGTGTAGAGATAGAATTATAGAATTTTTGCAGTAGGAGGGTAATGCATAGATAGCCATAACTAGAAGCATTATCTAGCTATGACAAATATATGTGACTACTTAACAAACCATGTTATTTACTGCTACAAGTGTGTGTGTATATGTATTATCTGCATTTAAAAATGGAAAGGGGGTGGGAAATAAAGTCCAAAAGCTATGAATCTGTAAAAGAACTAGCAACTTTCTTCTGTTACTATATATTATTTCTTTTCTTTTCTTTTCTTTCTTTCTTTCTTTCTTTCTTTCTTTCTTTCTTTCTTTCTTTCTTTGTATTTAGGACAGGGTGTACAGGGTCTCACTGTGTAGATCAGACTCATAGTAATCTTTCTGATTACAGCTTCCCAAGTGCTGGGATTACATGGTGCATGCCAATATGCCCAGTCTCAATCGCATTTCAGCATGCACCAGGGGCGGGGTTGGCATGTATTATTTCTTTAAATGTTGTTATCAGCATATATTGAGACCTTTTAGGATTAGGAAATTGAATACCAATAGGACAACAATAAGGATATGTTTTTTGGGGGGGAAGATTAAATAAATACAATTCTAGAATAGAATTTATTCTATTTTGTTCTACCAAAAAGGAAATAAATAAGTGTGAGAAATATTTTTTAAGGTAGAACAGTTGAACTAGAATCCAAAAATCAAGAGCATACTACAGAGCCTCATGTAACATGAAATGATGACCATATTTCACTTATCATGTATTATTCAGTAGTTAGGAAAAAGCCAATCTAGTAGCTTCTTATACTTTAATGAAAGGAAAGCATAATTGTTTAAAGGCAAACTTTCCTACTAAACCTGAAGGCCATCTATTATGTCAGTCATTATATAAATTATAGGAAACAAAGAAAAAAAGGGCAATGTGTTCAGCTATTGCCCTGTAATGATCATTGCAGCTTTCTGACTATAGTCACTCCTCTTAGCAACAGTGACAAAAATACTAACAGAATGGCATTACAACAAAATTTAGCAGAAACATTTTTCTTATGTATGCAGGAAACTAATCAATTCTAGATATATTCTCTCCCGTTGATCTAGATCAACTTAAGAATGTGACCAGTATCCCAATTACCCAAGTTCTAAAAATAAAACTGAGGAAAGCATGATTGTGCATCTTGAAGATGCTACAAATAATTTTTAAAGTATTAATATTCTCTTATAATGGGTTTAGACTTTATCATTACCTTCTGACTCAGACAAATCCTTATTTAGTGAATGCATCCGAGGGCTTATCAGATAATGTCCCTGAAGAAAAGACTGCATATATTTATTGCTGCCCTTGTTTATATCTTAGACTGATAAAAGTTTTTACAGACTTCTGAACATTGCTGAATTATTTCTCCTACAGAATGATAACCACACATTTCCATGCCATGCAAGGATAGAGTTGAACTTCTTTGTGTACACCATAATTTGCCATTGCTGGTTTGAAATGACCCCTTGAACAAAAGCACAAAATAATGAATGATGTCTATTAAGGCATGTTTAGGGAAATTAGAAGGTTTCACAATTCTGTGATTAATCTTTAGCACATATCTGTAGCAATTTGTTCCTGCAACTTATAATTATTTACCAAAGGGCATATGCTACATGGATGATTATACAAGACACACCTATTTTTCCCTACCTGTTTCATCCTTTGTGTGGTATGACTTGATATAAAATCTTACAGGAGGCAGTGATTATTTATCTGCTCCTCTGACTTGGGTCTGCTGACATTCTTTGGCCAAAAGAACACAACAAAGGTGAGAAGGTGCAGGTCCCAGACTTAGGTAGAAAAGCCTTGCCTGCTTCTACTTTCTTTCTTGGGATCCTATTGGGCCTAGTGAACCACCCAGGGCAGTCTCCTGGGCGTGACATTCACAGGGCCCAACTGCCTCAATTTCTTTAGTTGAATGCAAACCAACCCCAGAAGAAGCTGTCTAACTGACCTATTGCCGATCCTCAGGGGCTAACTGAGGATTGCCTCCACTGTGATAGGAGTTAGACTGGAGGTATTTTTTTTCCTATTTTATAAACCAAAACAAACCCTGAAATAGTAAAATCTTGAGTCATTTGCCCAAGTTCATTTAGATCTGAAGCAACAAACCTAGGTTATGGAGTCAGGTATATCTGGCTCCAGGACTATATGGTTAACTCTTCTCTAGTTTTAAACACAAAAGCAAAGAGTAGGGTGTGGGTCCATCTATGTGCTACTCTTTAGATTCTCCCCATGGCCCTAATATTTCCATGTCATTAACTGATTAAAGGAAACAGGTAAAAGAGGGAAACTCTATCTGTCTCCTGCTCAGCCAACCAGAGTTTTAACTCCTGTGATGAATTTTGTAAAAAAATCATTATTATATTTTTGTGGCCCACTCAGCCTGCCTTGGGGGTGAAGCTGGTGTGCATGAGGTGCCAGGGGTGGAATCATTATCCCTGTGCTTGCCTAAGTTTGCGCTTTAGACCACTGAGCTATTTCACTGGGCCACTGCAGCTTTTAAAGATTTAAGTTTTGCTCTGCATCTTCAAGTTTATGGGTTCTTAGTATTGCCAAAAAAAAAAAAAAAAAAAAAAGTCATTGCTGAATCAGAAAAATAAGTAGAAAAAGTGCTGTCTGGGAAAGTTTGATCTTGGAATGTAATATTGTAATGTTTTCGTAATTACATTGGTTGGATGTTCAATGCTATTAATATTTGATTACTGTAGTTTTGAGATATATCTCTTTATGATTATGTGCCTCATAGATGAAGAAGTAAATAGCAAATTTATTTACAACTTTTGTTGGGAGTGAAAGTAGAAACTTTTTTATTCATTTTGCCTTTGTAAAAAATATTGTTTTTATTTAAAGCTTCAAACTTCCATGTTAGTTGTAGTGCAAGTAATAAGCATGTATGATAAAGAAGACAGGTAAAGTTTCTACCTGTATCTCATATAAAATTTAACAAAAGAATCCCTTCTGTCACACCCTGGGCAGACAATCACCAAATCATTGTGTTAAATTTATTACTGTTAGAATGTTTGGTTTTTTTAAAAAGTTGGATACTGAACGCCATTCCTAAAGTTGTCATGTATCGGCCTTAAGTCTAGCCACAAGAAAACATCAAAATGAAGTATCTTTTCATGTTGCAGCTGATTAAATGTTTAAAAATATTTGTACTTTCCATTCATCCTTTCATTCACATACATGAATATTTTAAAATCTTTCTCGACATGAAATGGTCTTACATATGAACACAGGTTAATCTATTTCCTGTTTAGAAAGCGATCATTTGAACCTAACATGATCTACTGCACACAGAGTATGAGGAAGACCTAGGATGAATGTTTAATGAGTGTCTTTATAAGATGTTACAAAAATTATGGTGAATTCTGATGTTTAGTGTCATCCAGTGGAAAGGCAAGCCTGGGAAAAAAATGTTGGGTGTAATTCACCTCATTCACCAGATCTGAGGCACCACAGTTTCTGGCTCTGCCCCAAAGTCAAAAGGACCAGGAAAGCTAAACATCTCAAACTGATTCAGGACACCGAGGTCATTACAGGGCAACTAAAGAAAAGGACTTCCAGAACAGAAGGTGCAAGCATGATGGGATAAATGTGTTTCAATGGAACGGGAGGCGATTACCAAAGTGTCTTTGACTGTGACAACTTTGTTTTCTTGGTTTTTGGAGACAATGTCTTGCTATGTTCAGGCTGGCCTTGAACTCATTATGTGGCTCAGGCTGGCCTCAAATTCATGCTGATCCTCCTACCTCAGCCTCTCCAGTTCTGGGAGACCAGGTGTGCCCCACCATGCCCAGCTTCACATTATGATCCTTTACACATGTAATCATTCATAAGCAAGGCATGGACATGTAGCTAATGGTAAAAACTAAACAACCATCTCAGTGCCCTCCTCTGGTACAGGCTCAGAATGTTTACCGAGGGAGGATCCTGCCTCCCTGCTGGCTCATTTACTTAAACTCCTGAACTTCTCAAGTTCACACAATGTACTAACAGTAACACCTACTGTTGAAGCAGTTTGCAGCCATTGGATTAACTCATACTCAACACAAATAATAAAGTTACAAGGTAAGAAGGTTGACAAGTCCTCCTGTGGAGTCCATGTTTCCTGCACAAAAGTTTAACCACTCTTGCCAACCACAGATAACTGTATAGTGCTGCTTGCCTAATTTTGCCTGATGTATTTTCTTTATGTGAATTTGGTGTGGTAGGTAGAGATTCTTGAATTGAATTGCTCCCTCTACCCCACTTACACAAACCCAAACATGAATGCATGTGCATATAATATCTACATATGCATGCAAATGCATCTCCCACTGCAAAACAACCTGGGCTGGTCCTACTGATTTTTCTCTTGTTATATATTTTATCTAAAACGACCTCTGAGTGCCTCTGTTTCATCTGTAGGTCACTTCATTCACTCTTCTGGTCCTGCTTATTACCCCCCCCCCTTGGGGAACAATCTCATAATTTCAGAACAACTTGAAAATCTAGAAGGGCTACTTCTCTGAAAAAAAGGTAGATAAAATAAGCACTTCTTGGAGTAAATGTACTCTCTTCCTTCTAATGTAAGAACAGAGGAGGGAGTTTACAAAGGCCATAATGGATGAGCCAGTGAGCCATCCCCACTGTGCTTGTCATCAACTCTGATGCCACATCAGCAATCTCAGACCCAGTGCAAGACCACTGAGCAGAATCAGGTGAATACCTGAGGAGTAGATCTCTAGGAAAACGAGTGAAATGGTAGTCGGCAAAATCACCTGCTAATTGCATTTCCCTACACGAGCAACAGGAAAGCTTTGGACAAGAGCAATTCAGAGGCAATTCAATTCAAAGAGGTACAACTAAGTGACGATCTTGGCCTCCACTGGACATGGAGGCATGGAGTACTCAGAGGAGAAAGCTGCTAAGCTGCTGGTCATGACCTCAAAGTTGAAACCACTGGGGAAAATTCTGGTTACTCTGCAACCAAGAACATTATGACATGCAGAAGCCTTAAGTCCAAGTGATCTGGACTTTCACTTATGTGAGAGAGAAACTCAACTTTTTATACCCAGCTCTGAAAGTCTAAGCAAAATGACTGGTGAGACAAGGAGATATTTCTCCTCGGTATAAGGGAGGATTTCAAAAACCTGCAGCTACTTCCAATGGGATTGTCTGGTTAGGATCGTAAAAAATGTCAATTGTTGGACAAACAATTGATTCTTAAAGTACCTTGAGTTTTTGAGGTGCTATCATCTGTGCTCTTACAGTGTTTCTTTCTGGGCAAAAAATATTAGAAGCACTTCACTCTATTTAGAGTCTGATATGAGTTGTCTGATATGAGTTATCAACATATGAATCAACTTACTGATTTAAAAATGCAGATTTGGTGGCTGCCCGTATAGCTTAGTGGTTGGGCCTTCTCCTAGTACATGCAAGGCCCAAGGTTTGATCCCTAACATCAAAATAGGCAAATAAATATGCAGAATTTTAGCTCAGTGTGAAGGAACTCATCACACCATGTTCTTAGGGAGAAGTCTTGGCATTTTCGTTTACTATTCACACAGCAACCAGGCAATTCTAAAATTAAATCTTCAGAGTTTTCTGTTGAGTGTTTGTCAGCTTAAATGAATATCAGGAACCATGTGAGGGATCTAACAGTTACTTATCTGTCCTGAGTTACTCATATTATTCCTTTGTGCCTTAGACTCACTGACCTTTTATACATCAAAGGTCTTTCCTAAGGAGGAATGTAAAAAGAAGTACAGAAATCTCAGTACTCCCCAGCTAAGACAGCTCCCACTGGATAACATTCACTTTCTTCTGATTCCTACAAATCTATATACTGATTCCTATACCTATACTTATATCTATAAAAATATGCAATCAGTAGTACCACATAAAATAATACTTCTGCTAAGATATTATACTATGTAAACATCTCAAATGCTGTTAATATCCAGGACTATCTCCTGCAATATTCAGTGTTGGTAACTCTGAATAGCAGGAGCACAGAACCATCAAAAGAAAGAACCTCACAGTAACACAAAGGCAAAAGATACATAGCAGTCTAACTCTGCTTAAACAAGGAATCCAGGGATGCCCAAACAAGCCATCGTATGCAGGCTAAATCCAAATTTAAAACACCTTAAACCTTCTTTCTTTACCTCCCTTCCTAACTCACTGTTTCAATCAATAATTCTGCTATTGAATGCTAGTGACTTAGAAACTGTGTTAGGTCCCTGCCCTCATGTTTAGGAAGATAGTAAGGCAAGCAGATCATGGTGGATTTTTGTCTGTAGGATGTGAAACCTTTCTACTATTCTCCCTTCCTCTCTCTTTACAATCAGAATGAAAGAAGCTTGCTACAGAGGAAGAGACTCCTTGCTACGTTACACTCAGAGATCATTTGCCCCTCCCTCTGGCCTTCGGGAAAAAGCTAAATGCTACATTTATGGAAGAATTTGGGGTTTTAACAAATGAGTTCTTAAACATATCATAATTCAATGCGTTGGATTTTCATGACAGGCTGTCTGCTACCAAGACAAATAAGTGAGCATCAAATTCTGTCAAGCTGAGGACCACAGCTTCAGTGTATGAGTCAAGCTGATTCTTCTGCTACATCACTTCTTGGCCACAAGGTTCCAACATGTAACTGGGGAGGACTCGTGAGAAGCAATGAAATCTATAGACAAAGCAATATACTGAGTACCTGGGAATTGGTGTTCTGTTTGCCAGCAACTCTCTGTGTGAACTTGAGCAACTATTTTATTTTCTCTTGGCCTCATTGCTTGTGTTGGTCAAATGGCACAGTTGAATTAGATAATAGTGCAATTCCTCCTAGCTTTAGGTTTTTCAACATTCTCTTTACTCTTTCTGTGCATCTTCCTTATGATGAAAAGTTTCCTTTCAAAGGAAAATGGTCAATATACACATATAATCAAGGCATTTTGTGTCCTAGCCAAGATATTTGAAAGAAGCAAAATGTTGACATGAATGTCTACAAAGCTAGGCTTTTCCTATTCTTAATATGTACATTTAGCTGCCTATTAGCATGGCTTTATCACTAAATAATAGAATTATGGACCCAAGGAAGCTTTTCATTCTACTATGGCTTTAGCTACATAATCTCACTATTTCGAAGTACAGGGGTGCCTCATCCTGGAGGTTATGTTCTACACACCCCCATTATAAGTGAAAATCAGTAAAGTCATGATATTATATCTATTTTAGCATTTATATATATTTAAGGCTTTATAAACCCTTCCCACAATCTTATAAATCTTTCCCACAATTTCAAAAATACTTCTAACTTTCTTCACCGTTTTCTACATTTGTAAACCTGTGTAATTTTAACAACATACATATACTGTACAGTACTGCAAAATCTTGGAATGTAGTGAAAAATCTGCTATAAATAATTGAGACTAACTTCTTTTAGAAACCCATGAAACAGTGAGTCCATGAAAGTCTAACCAAGAAATAACAAGGAACTGCTCTACCTTAAAAGCTGTTCTAGTCTCCTAAACTGATTTAAATTGAGGCCATACCAGTTTTTTGAAAAGCAGGTGTTTAATCAAAGTGATTCTAAATTTTATGTAAAAACAACAGGAATAAAATGAAATGCTAATACAGGAAAGTAGAAGAGGGAATAACTCAGAGGTACAGTATATAAATAATATTATAAATTGCATACATTTACATGCATAAATAACAATGCAAATGTGTACCTATACATGCTTCCAAGTAAGTTCTCAAATTTACCATGTGAAGAATGCATATTGATAAATAAGCATATGAATTACTTAATAAGCGGGATAAGTGGCTCACCACTTACAAAGTTGACAAAGTCAGACAATTACATTTGCTCTAAAGCCAAATGAGTCCCAGTTGAAGCAACAGACTTGAGTATAAAATTACCACGAAAATATGTATTTTAGAATGTCATTGCTGAAAAGGCCTCTGTGTATGGAATATAAAACCTAAATTATAAAATGGATATTCATTTTATAAGGAAAAATTCACTAGCTCAATATTTAAAATTTCTGCACAGAAAAAGTAGATTAAAATGTCAAATGGGAGGAAATTATGCAATATACAGGACCAAGAACAAACATCTTCGATATCCAAAAAAATTATAAATAGAGGTAAAAATAACAAAATTAAAATGCCATCAGTAATGAGTATAAAGAAAATTAAATATTAAGGAACCTTAAACATTTTAAAAGAATTTAAGTTTACGTTAACTAAGGTAGTATATGTTATATATTTAAGCACTGGATTGTAATACCATTTTAATCTATTAACGTGTCACAAATCAAAATTTTGGTAATACATTCTTTTCAGCTAGGGGTATTGGTGCTCATTCTCTTCCATTGTTGGAGAGAATATAATTTAGTTTTTCCTCCTTACATTGTAATTTGCCAGTATGTATCTCCATTAAAACTCACAGAGACAGGGCGGGCTAAATAGCTAAGCAGATTAAAGTGCCTGCAAGCAGGCATAGGGATAGGGGGTTCAATCCCAGGGCTTGCCAGGCCAGCCCCTCCCCCCAGGGCACACTGAGATGGCAATTGAGACTGGGCGTGGTGGTGCACACCTGTAATCCCAGCTCTTGGTAGGCTGTAAACAGATGGATCACTATGAGTCCAATCTAGTGAGCATCTTAAAATACAAAAAAAAAAAAAAAAAAAAAAAAAAAAAAAAAAAAAAAAAAAAAAAAAAAAAAAAAAAAAAAAAAAAAAAAAAAAAAAAAAAAAAAAAAAAAAAAAAAAAAAAAAAAAAAAAAAAAAAAAAAAAATCTCATAAAGACTCTGATGAAGCTAGATTCTCTTGACATGGGTAAGTGGTATGCCTAATAGTAAGAGACTGGAAAGAGCTTACATATGTATTGTTGATGATACTGAAATAGATTACAGTGCACTCACACAATGGGATGCCACCAGGCATAAAAATGATGAATAAAGAAACATAGAGTTGACAGAAATAGCTTATCTTAATTATTATCTATGAAAGAAACCAAATCTCTTTAAACAGTTTAGCCAGAGGCTTAGGTAGCTTCGCGGATAGCAGAAAACAAAAGAGGTATTTCCCACATCCAAGAACAGAAGGACACAAGAAAGCACCTGCTCAGGCGGAGCGCAGCGGCCAGGGTTCCATACCAGGCATGCCGTACTGACCCCACCCTCGCGGAACGCTGAGACTGTTGATTGAGACTGGGCATGGTGGTGCCCCTGTGATCCCAGGCAAGCTGAAGATAAGAGAATCTCTATGAGTCCAGTCTCTGCAGTGAGATCCTGTAAACCCTGTCCTAAATATAGAGAGAAAAAAAGAAGGGACAAGAGAGTATTTACATAATGATCCAAAGCCATGATTTGGCTTTCAGCAGAAGGCCATCGACCTTCACTTCTCACTAAACTACTAGTGGTACATTTCATACAACGGAGCAGCAGTTTCTTGATTATAATATCGCAAGCCTTCCAAGAATTATTTTTGCGCAGCCTGCTGGAATTACTGTCCTTGTCGTCCTCCTCAGAGCCTGTGCGGAAACACCAACACTATTTGAACCTGTAATTCCTGCAAGCACTTTGCAGAGTCCCGCCATCCCCAGTACTACTCCCAGGGGCATGTGAAGAAGCCCCCTGCCCCCACTTCTACCAGCAGCCTACCCTGCTTCCCTGGCTCCCTCTGGAAGACAAACTAGAAATTAGCCAAGGGCTGGCGATATAGCTCAGCGGTCTAAGCGCCTGCCTGGCAAGAGCAAAGACCCACGTTCGGTCTCCAGTACCAGATGCTGGGCCATGCTGACCCTCAAACCCTGGGAGCACTGTGCCTGCTACCGAAACTGAGCGTGGTGGTGCACACCTATAATCCCTGGGCTGGGAGGCTGAGACAGAAGGATCACTGTAAGTCCGAGTGGCCTAGCAACATCTTGTACCAAATAAATAAATGAATTTTAAGAATAAAAAAGAAATTAGCTAAAAAGAGCGTGTACACAGAATGAAGTTTTCAGGCTTCCACCCCCAGGTAATGAGAAGTCCAGAGCTAAGTATTCTTTACAAGCTAAGTATTTGAACACAGCATTTGATTCAACTTCTGAGATACAGTGTTGAATGCTAAATTCAAAGGCTAGAAAAGAGTGCAGCTATGTTAGATTCTACTTCTAAATTTAAAGTATGTATGTGGAGAGGGGCGTGCATTTCTGTGTAGACAGCACAAAATGTAAAAATTTCAAAAAAATGGATTATTTCCAAACTGGAAGTGAGATACTAGAGGTCAGAAGTAAACGATTTCTTATTATTGACTGTAAACTCTTTAGTGTTTATTTTCTTTGATTTTATTAAACTTTTGCTTTTATTTTCTTAGCATGTGTATGAATGGTTAGAAAAGAATTTTATGTTCAAAACCATACAGATCGCCATAACTAACAATAAAGTATAATCTCTCTATAGCAAATTTTCATTAGAAACTAGTGCCTTTTTAATGAATCTTCTAAGAAAAGAAAAAGAACTTGAAGCACCAGACTTTTCAATTTTTCTCAAATGATGGATGGGTAATAGGGTCCATTGCCTTTCCAAATTTTGTATCTTGATCATTGCAATAAACTTGTGATATTATTTTTTCAAGTTACAAAGTGAAATTTCAGGGGAGTTAAAGGACTGGCCTCAAGGAGTCAGCCAGTGATTTTCGGAGCTGGGATGTGAACACTTGGCTTCTTGTGACACTGTCAGGTCTAGTTTATTAAACTGCCTCTTCTCTTCTGTCCCGATCTGTTTAGTGGAATATGATTTTCACAATGTCAAATAACATCTGAAAGAAGAGCGCTGTGGCTTCGAAGTTGAAACTGTTGTGATTGTAAGCATGCTTTTGCCCTCAAATCATCTGGCATTTGCACAGCTTTGCTTGGCTAAATAATAATTGCTGATAATAATGAACACTTCCACAACATTAATAGTGAAAGTGACTCTCAGAGCACAAATAGTGAAGACCTAATTATGTGCTGAGAATTGTACTAAATACTTTCTATGTGCCATCTTCTTCTAAGTAGTATTTCCACTTGCCCTGAAATTGGAGGCTTAACTCTGTCCCTCAGAATTAGGAAAAAGTAAACATCCTATTGGTTGATTCAGCCTCCAGAACTGGGAGAAAATAACTCTCTATTGTTTAATCCTCCCAAATGTGGAACTTCGTAACGGCAGTCCCACAAAACTGCTCTACACTGCACCCTTGAAACTGATTTAAAGCAAGGAAAAAAGCTAATATAGTTGGAATATGAGTCATGAAATTCTAGTGTGTGAGATTTTCCTGCTTTTTTTGGCAATGACTAGGTTTTCTTTAACCACTCAGGAGCATATAAAACTTATAACTGTGCTGAAATCCATGCAAATGACATTACATATTACTCTACAAATTACTAAAAGCCAAATAAAAACCATAATGTTTGGAGATCTTTCCCAAAAGATGACGGCCACTGAAGGCTCCAACAGATTCTTAGAAAGAGCTTATCAGAGAAATTTCATGGCAATGTTTTGAGAAATCAGGCCAAGGTATTTATCAACTGATAAATTGTTGAAGGAAACACTGTCTGTTTTATATCAACCTGACATCTCCAACAGTCAGTTTTCTAGTGATATTTTACAGGTAAACAATGTCTTTATTCAGAAATCTAGGGAACAGAAGTTGAGAAATCTATTCTTCAATCCCAGTACCATAAAACAGAAACAATAGTAGTAACCATATATCCTGAACTATGAAGTTAAAAGTCTGTCTAGCTTTTCCAAGCAGACATGCTTCTCCATAGTTCGTCTTGTCAAGTTTATCATGAGCAGCGCTTCAAATTGGCCAGGAAACCATCTCTTCTTCTGGCCACTTTCAGCAACTGCAGCCACGTTCTTTAATTTTATAGTAGAATAACTTTTCTCTCCCACAGTAAAACCAGTTCAAGAGCTGTATTTATTACAAGCCTACAGTGTGCAAATCTGTGTGTCAGAAACAAATCTGGAGAAAGAAAACTGGCTTCATGCTCCAGAGAAGAGCTATCCGAACTACTATACTACTAATTTATTTTAAGGAAGGACTGAAGTAAGCACTGAACTAATCGGATGTAAGGTAGGATATTAGACATCACAAGGAAAGGCACACACACACACACACACACACACACAGTACAGTGAAGGTCAGAAAAAAAAGTGTATGCACTTAGGTGACGGAAACAAACCATATCATGCTTACAGAAAAGCTAAGTTTCAAATGCATCTCAAGGGAACCAGCAGGATTTCTACAAATGGGAAAGGAGATATATTTCATGGGGAGTGAAACAGGAGACAAGTTTGGTCATGTGTATTTTCAGTTAGAGGAAATACAACGAGTACACTTTGGTAAAAGGCAATTGTTACTAAGTTTTAAGTTTTCTCACTAAGTACAGCAACAAAGGCATAAAGACCAGACTCCAGAAATGTGGGCATGGCTAAACATTGTATTGTCTTCCTAGGGTGTGAAATTGAAAGCACAAATGAAATCTGACAAGTATGCTAGATGTTGTGAAAGGACAGAGAAAACTGTTTGAAAGGAAAGAACTGGGATAGGGAAAAAGAGGGAAAAAAAAGTAGGAAAGAAAAAAAAATATATATATACATATATATTATGTATATAAGTATATATAAGACATATACAAGATATGTATACAAGATATATATACAAGATATATATACAAGATATATATACAAGATATATATACAAGATATATATATATATATATATATATATATATATATATATATATATATATATATGAAAGCAAAGATAATTATACTACTAATTTATGCTGGTTTACTGAAAGGAATGGTTAATGCTTCATTGTTTGATCAATTGTGCATGGATGTATCTGGTAATCTGAACATGTACTTTTCAGATAACAACATGCACTATAAGAACCATTGTTAATTTCCTATCATCTGGTTTTAAAACTCTGTATCTTTTTTTTTCTTATTTTTTTATTCTCTTCAGAAAATTTAGTTCAACCTGGTAATGCATGCCTGTAATTGGCAGCATGCTGGAAGGCTGAGGCAGAAGTGCAACCCCAAGCCGTACCTGAATGACACCAATACTATGACTCTATGTAAAATAAAATAAAATATAAAATAATAGACTGGAGATACCTCTCACTGCAAAGCCCTTGTGATTGAGGTTGTCAGCAATGCACACACACACACACACAAACAAATTAAAAAGACAAATGCTTAAAGATGAAAACTGTTGTGAAAACAACTAGGCACTATGTCACAAAAGAAAACTTCAGAATTTCTGCAGCTGCAGCATAGAGAGGATCAATTGGTCACATTTTAATAAAACCAAAATTTGAATCCAAAGTAAGGAACGAAATTAAACAGAAATTTTAAAACACTCGCTAAATAGCTCCAGAGATGAAGATATGACTATGAAGTATTTGCAAAACCACAATTAAAATAGCATGTCACATTGCAAGAGATAATTCAAAGCTATTTGGAAAAAATTTATGCTATAATACAATTTTATTACTAAGAACAATATTATTAATTTGCAGGTACATTCGACAATAAAGTTAAAAAGGAACAATAACAAAATAACCCAAAGAAAGTACTGTAGGTTGATTAGGAAGTTTGAATTCCAAAATAAGTAATTATTCATTAAAAATAACAATACTGGATAAATAAAAAATATAATATTTTTTAAAATATAACATAGATTTATCATTAACTAATCCAGTTAAGGCAAAAAATAAGATCAGTATCAGTAGTACCTAAGATTATGAATATCTTTAGTCTTCCTTAATGTATTTAACAACATCAAAATTCTAATCCATTATAAGAAAATGATTTAGGAACCTCCAGTAAATGCTCATAAGTCTTTGTATAATAGTAAATATTTGCCGGGCGTGGTGGTGTGTGCCTGTAATCCCAGCACTTGGGAAGCTGAGACAGGAGGATTGTTGTGAGTTCGAGACCAGCCTGAGCTACAAAGTGAGTTTGAGGCAAGCTTGAACTGCACAATGAGACCCTGTCTCCAAAAAAAAAAGACAAAATTAAAAGGATATATTGCAGAAGAGTCTCTAAAAAAGGTAAGAATTATAAAGGAAAACCTGTTTTTCAGATGTGGATATAAGCTGTAGCGAAAAAGAACTTAAAACAGACTAAAGTTAGCAACAGAATCTATACCTACTTTGGTGAGATTGAATCCAAAGGCCAGAAGTAAAGATTTTTAAATGCCTACATTTAGAGGAAACTGGTAGTGGTATTTGAATTTAAAGAGAATGTAATAATATAAAATAACATACAAATATATCTACATAAATCTGAGAGAAAAAGATCTTTCTTAGCATAACCCTCTGGAAAAATCATTTAAAAGGGCTAGCCAGACAGCTCAGAGGACTAAAGCCTCTGCTCTGGCAGAGCACAGCGGCCAGGCTTCAATCCCTGGTGTGCCGTGCTGACCCCGCCCACGGGGTGTCCTGAGAGGGCAATTGAGGCTGGGTGTGGTGGCATGTACCTGTAATCCCAGCATTTGGGAGGCTGTAAACAGGAGAAACACTAAGAGTCCCACCTATGTAGTGAGACCCTGCAGACCCTGTACCAAATACACAAAAGAAGAAAAATCTCAAAAAAAAAAAAAGATCTCCAAAAATACACCAAAGAATTAAATGTATTTGTACATCCATATACATGATTTAATATATCTGTACCTTCATATTAGTTTTGATTAATGAACTTGGCAAAGACGAAGAGAGTGATCTGGACCACATTAGGAAATTCACTAAAATTTCTCTTGAACTGGTATATATATATATATATATATATATATATATATATATATATATTATGTATATAAGTATATATAAGACATATACAAGGTATGTATACAAGATATATATACAAGATATATATACAAGAAAATCAACCTCAGCAAGAGAGGTTGACGAAATTCAAGATCAGGAGGGAAGTCGAGTCTTCATGCTTTTGCTGAAGAGTTAAAAAGATTTGTGCCTTTTTCAGTTTCTGGGTTGCTAATTTCCTAGTTTTGAGCTTGGTGTGCTAATCATGCATTAATCAAGAAGACAGGTGGGGACCCGGAGATGGATCATTAGAATAAGTACTTCCCTGGCAAGTGCAAGGGCCTGAGTTCAATCTCTGGTTCTGAAAAAACAAAAAGATAGGAGTGGGTGGGAGGGGATTCAATCTGAGGACTGTGAGTGCTCAAACTTCTAAAAGAGTTAATGTCTACTAGTTCTGAGAAAATAGCCACTTCCAGTGGCTATTTTCTCCTCTGCTCTGCTCTGCTCTGCTCTTCTCTTCTCTTCTCTTCTCTTCTCTTCTCTGCTCTGCCCTTCCCTTCTCTCTCTCTCTCTCTCTCTCTCTCTCTCTCTCTCTCTCTCTCTCACTTCTTTTTCAGTACCAGGGACTGAACTCAGGACTTCGCACTTGCTAGGTAGACACTTATGCCCTTGATCAATATCCCTGGCCCCTAGATGGTCAGTTGGATTTGTTTTTTTGTTATTTGAGTTTATTTACTTTCCTTTTTCTTTTTCTTTTCCAGTACCAGGAATCAAACCCAGGAACTTGCACTTATCAAGCAGTGCTGATAACACTGAGCTATCTCCCTGGCCTTCCTTGGCCCTTATGTTTCCCACATACCACTTACTGAATCATTGGCAGAATCTAACATACTGGGAAGAGATGCAGAATAAAATTTAGAGGGTTTGGACCACAATGAACTAGGGTATCTAGCCTGTATTTTTCCTCACTGCTTTCTCTGTCTGTCTGTCTCTCTCTCCCTCTTTTTCTCCCTTCCTCCCCACATTAGTAATTCATTTAACAGTCAAAAAATATTTCTAAAATGTCTAATGTGTATCAGGCAATATTTTAGGCAACAGGGATACAGTAGTAAACGGAGTATGTTAGGTGTTTTTGGTAGCAGCAGAGAAGCAGAAAGAAGTAAAAGAAAGAGGCAGAGAAGACTTTATTGAGGAGGAGATGAAGAGGATAGATGGCAGGTAGATTGGGGGATTCTCTGACCTAAGACAGGAAGGCTGAGATTTTATAGACTTTTGCTAAGGGTGGAGTTTGAGAGGAAGGTTCAGCGATGTGTAAGGAGCTGGCTGGGGACTCCTGTGTCTGTGTAGGAAAGGTATCCAGGACTGGGATGGGGAAGAAGGAGGAAACAGTTATTGGGAAGATCAGCTGCTGCTTTTGGGGTTCCACCAATGAATCAGGGCCATGACAATTTAGCAGTTTTTACTCAGGCTAGAACCTACCAGAGTATAGAATCTTATTGAAGGAGACAGAAACAAAAGGGGTGACAGTGACATATATGATGCTGGATAGCAATCCATGCTACAGAAAAATAAAGGGGAGAAGGAGCCAGGGAGTGTCAGAGCATCCCTACTGCAATACATGTAGGAGCTTTCACAGAGAGCTGCACATTTGCATGCAGGCCTAAAGAGGTTAACGAGGAGAAACAGCAGGCTGACCTGGCACACAGTCCAAGGGAGCAGCAGATAATTAATTAGGCTCTGGAGCGTGGCTCGAACAGCAAGCAGCCACTGCGACCGAAGCCAGGAGACCAGGTCACGGGGAAAGTCAGAGAGATGAGGTGGACTGTGGTAATGACTCAGGTCATTGCAAGAACTTGAGATTTTGATCCTGAATGAGATGGAGGTCACTGAAGGGCTGGAGGAGAAGCAGTAGCAGGCTCATGCTGAAAGCATGGCTCTGGCTGCTGAATTTAGAACACATGGGCAGGACACTGTGAGAGACAGGGAGAACCTTTGAGACCTATTTTAATGTTTCATGAGTAGCAGTGAAGTGGGTGGCAAAGGGCTGGATTCTGGGTGCCTTTTAAGTGGAGATTAGGATGATCCCAAGTTTTAAATGAGATTTATAACTTATTGAGGATGGGAGATTGAAGAAGGGATGGTTTCAAGGGAGAACAAATGTGAAGTCCTGCTTAGGTATGCTGTTGTAGGCAGCTGAGTCATACTCAGGCAGTCAGCCAGGGCTAGTGCTCAAAGGAGACAGCACTAAAGACAAGATACCTTCCAACTGTGGGAGAGATGGACGCTGCCCCTGTGGGCTGGAACTCAAGACCAAAGATTCAACAAGTGCATACCTCTCTAAAGATAAGCACCCTGGATTGATCATCACCTTGACAAACCCAGGAAGTGTCACTAATCCAACCCCTACCAGATAAACCCCTGCTTTATATTCATGCCCACTTGCTACATGCCTCGCTCCCATTTGTCCCTGCGTTTAATCCATTGTACCCGAGTAACGGTGCTTGTAACCTTATTGGTTGGCCATAACTCTGTCCACTGCATGCCCACTTAGCAAGTTTCCATGTTTCCCACCTTAGACCTGCATCACCTTGTGGTTTTGCTCTATAAAGTCCCTACAAAAACCGGGGTCTTTGGCAATCCACTTGGGTCCCCTTCTATTCCTCTCAGACAGATTTCTTTCTCCCAATAAATATTCTGTTCTTAACTTGTTGTTATCGATGTCAACATTTAGATGCCTGAATAGCAATGATAATTTAAAGGTAATCAATATGACCTTATGGATTCCCTAAGCTTCACTAAACTTTAGAATGGCTTCTTCTTGATTGTAAGTTTCCCTTTCTCTAGAGTATTTACATTGGGTATTGTAAATACTTTCCTGCCTTCTTTGAAACAGTAAACATTCTTTTAGCTTCCAGATTTACAAGTCAGAAATAATATTTTTCCAGAATCTGGAAACCATCACTTTGAAAAATAGTCATCAAGAAAGATAGAGCCATATCTCCCAGTCTCTGTGCATGTGTCAATTAGCAAGTGCAAGCGTTGTAGGCTGCTGAATTAGACAGAAATATTAAAGGCAGTCAGACAGAGTTAGGCCCTTCAAGGAGACAATGTGGAAGACAAGATACCATACAACAGTAAAAGAGATAGACACTCCTTCTGTGGGACAAATTCAAGACAAAAGAATAAATAAATGCAGCCTATACCTCCCTAGGGATGGGCATCAGGGACATATATTCTAAATAGGTATCAATCACCAAGAAAAGGCCAGGAAGAGCCACTAACCCAACCCCCCACAAGAAGAACCCCTGTTTCATTTTCATGTCTCTTGCAATGTGACGCATTGCCCCATTTGATCCTGATTTAATCAATTTCACTAGGTAGTCATGCTTGTAGTCTTAATGGCTGACGATCTCCTGTGCAAGTTCCTGTGTTCTGTAATTTAGATCCACCTAACCTCACGGTTTTGCTCTGTAAACGTCCCTAGAAAAGACAGATTCCTGGGCAATCCACTCAGGTCCCCCTCTCTCAGACAGAAACTTTCTTTCTCCCATTAAATATATTATTCTGCTCTTAACCTCATTGTCCCTAAAATTCATTCTCTGGTTTCACAGAACATGATCTCATCTCAGGTATCTTTCAGGTTGGGAATTACTTTCCCCTATATCACAGGTGGCCTGTGGGAATAGTTTCAAATAACATCGTCCTTACCTCTTTAATTCCATCCAGTGCAATTTTCCTTTTTCTGTTGGGCAGAGTATAGCACTAAGCTAGAGCAAAACAGTTAGATATCATCAATGCATTAATATAAGGATTCATTAAGTTTTCTACACCTGGCATCAATTATTTCATTTAAATGTTCTACCACAAGTACAAGCATACCGATTTATGTAGCAATCATCCCAACACTGTAATCACTAAAGATCTTCATCATAAACCTCTTTAAATTCTAAATAAATTTTCTTTATTCCTGAGGCTCAATCATGGTGTATGTACAAATTCATTGTAGGCACTGGAGAGCATTCAAGATCCCTCTGAAGGGCCGATGAGATAGCTCAGAGGACCAAAGTGCCTGCTTATGCAAGCTTAGCAAGCACTGGGACCACAGTTCAATCCTCGGGACCATGTATTATGCCAGCCCTGCCCCCAGGGTGGGTTGAGCCAGCCACAGAATCCGGGTGTAGTGGCGCAAGCCTGCAATCCTAGTGCTGGAGAGACGGAAAACAGGAGGATCACTGAGTTTGAGCTGCATAGTGAGACTCTTTAACAACTAAATACATAAAAGAAAAATATCTTCCCTGACTAGCACAAGGGGGCCTGAGTTTAATCCCTGGTTCTGCCCCCAAAAAACAATCTGGAGACTGGGGAGATGGCTCAGTGGAATAAAGTGCTTCTCTGGCAAGTGCAAGGGCATGAGTTCAATCCCCGGTTCCACCAAAACAAAAGCAAAATCAAAAACAAAACAAAGAAAAGAAAATAAGAATGAAAGTAAAACATCTTTCTGAAAATGAAGTGGAAATTTGGTTGATGTCCTGATTGGAAATGCCAAAGCTCTAAGTTTTACAATTTTATTAGAATTTGCCATCATTTCTGTCCCATCATTCACCTCTCATTTTCAGACTTTTTTTCTTTTTAGATTTATGTATTTTCTGGATTTGAGGACTTTGCATATTTTCCCAACATGGAGAAGGAGTTCCACATCTAAGAGCTGAATGGATCTAGTGGAAGATAATACATGGATACCTTGTTATGAATAATTCTCTCTCTCTCTCTCTCTCTCTCTCTCTCTCTCTCTCTCTCTCTGTGTGTGTGTGTGTGTGTGTGTGTGTGTGTGTGTGTGCATCTCTAGTTCTTTCCTTAGGGATGAGATGGTTTTCCGTTTTCCTTTACTTTTTTGTATAAACCTTCAAGAACAGAGGAGATAAACATTTTGAAATGTAAAACATGCTAGCTTTCAGTTTAGGAAACTTGAGTTTGTTTCTGTTGCAGTCAAGTGAATTTTTTTAAAAATCTGACACATGATTTAATCATGGCAGTTATTGACATAAGGGAATGAAACTCCCAACCTGGAAGATACCTCAAGCATGTTTGTGTTCTCTAAAACTGAAGAATAAATTTTAGAAACAATGAATGTCAAAAACAGAATATTTAATGGGGGGAAAGAAAGCTTCTTTCCAAGAGAGGGACAGAAGGGGACCCAAGTGGGTTGCCAAGGACTCAGCCTTTTCTAGGGGTTTTATAGAGCAAAATCACAAGGTGAGGCAGGCCTAATATGACAAACATGGAAACTCACTAAGTGGGCACAAAGTGGGACAAAATCATGATTAACCAGTAAGGTTACAAGCACAACTGACAATTGCTCAGGTAAAACTGATTGAACTCAGGACCAAATGGGAAAGCAAGACACATAGCAAGTGAATGTGAACACAGCAGAAGGGTTTATCTGGCAGGGGTTGGATTAGTGACTCTTCCTGGCTTCCCCGAGGGGATGGTCAACCATGGATGCTTATCTTTAGAGATGTGCACTTGTTTAATCTTTGGTCTTAAGGTCTGACCCACAGCAGGAGTGGCCCTCTCTCCCACAGTAGGAAGGTAACTTCTTCAGTGCTGTCTCCTTTGAGGACCTAGCCCTGTCTGACTGCCTATAATATTTCTGTCTGACTCAGTTGCCTGCAACATTATGAATCAGGGTTTCAGAAAAATAAACTTTCAGACTAAGTCAAAGCAAGCAACAAAGACATGAGAAACACATGAATATGAAAATGAGAATATCACCATGAATTATAAAAGTTAAAAAGTAAAACAAGGGCTGGCATGATAGCTCAGCAGACTAAACACCTGCTTAGGTAATCACAGATGTAGCAGTGCATGCCTGTAATCTCAGCACTGGGGAGGCTGAAAGCAGGAGGATCACTATGAATCTCAGCTGCATAGTGACATCCTGTACCAAATACATAAAAAAAGACTCAAATGCTCAAAGAAAGCCAGAAACAGGGACACATTGTATTTTCAGGAGCACTCTACTCTCTTGATAAGTTAAATTGCTATTAGGGTCAGCTAAATTGCAATTTTAGGCTATGGGCCTATGGGCCCATGCTAATTTGTACAGCTATTCCAAAGAAGATTTTGTTGTTTATTTGAAAGATGGAAACAATGGTACCCACCATTGGCTTAAGTTGCTCTGACACAACTGATTTCCCTATTGTTAAAACTTACTTACAGAATCAGTTGCAAACAGCTTTGACAATTTGAACCTATTCTTCAGTGCTGACAGGGTGAGGAAGAACTTTTCAAAATCTGAGATCTTCATTTGGAAGAATGTTGCTGATAGTGTAACCCACGCTCTTTCATTCTTCTCTAAAGGAAAATTGAATGCTGGGTAACTGTGGGTCACATACATATTCCCACTTTCTTGAGGAGATTGTTAAGTAACCTTTGTTTTCTAATCATCATCATTCAGTGCCGATCTCTCTACCTTTGGAAATAAAGGGAATGATTGCATTTTATTCATAAGAAGCAATTTATAAGATTTATCATATTGGAAGAAACAGCTGTTTCTCTTTCCTATGGCATTAGCTTGCTTTCACTACATAGGAAGTCAGCTGGGAGACGCTAATAACTGTTGGGTTTCATGAAGCCCAGGCTTAGTGCTTGTTACTATTTGAATTTTTTTTTTTTTTTTTTTGCTAATTGTATTTTACAGAACTGAGTAAAATCTCCTTAAAATAATTCCTCATCAGGACAAAGATGATAGAAGACACAATTAAACTGAGGGCCATTCAGTTGGAAAACGTAGACAGTATGCATGAGAACTAATAGCACTGTCATTGAAAAACACAGAGTAGCTCCTAGGAAAGTTCACAAACCAGAATTTAAGGAGCGAATATCACTCATTTTCTTTCAAAATTGCAGAACAGAATATCTGGGATCCTCAATCTTCCCAGACAACTTTTTTCTCATGATCAGCATTATTTGGACTACTAATAGGACTCAATATTCCAGGAAATGGAGCTTTAGTGTTTGATTGCAGTTATTATAGATCATAGGAAACTGAGATCTCCCTTCTCACTTTCTGTAGATAATTTTTTTGTGTTTTAGTATGGGGTCTACAGGGTCTCACTACATAGAGTGGACTCATAGTGATCCACCTGTTTTCGGTCTCCCAAGAGCTGGGATTAAAGACATGAGCCACCATACCCAGTGTCACTCACCCCTCAGTGCACCCCTGGGGTGGAGCCGGTACAGTTTGTGTGCCAGGGATCAAACTCTGGCCCCTGCGCTTTATCTAAGCAGGTGCTTTAGTCAACTGTGCTGTCTGGCTGGCCCTGTAGCTAAATTTTCTTATCTCTGCATTAACTCCATATTGCTCACTTGATTTCCATCTTTCATTTGCATTTATACTGTAAGTCCACATTCTTTTATAGTTTTTGTTTATTTTATTTCATTTTATTTATTTATTTATTTTTGTCTTTTTGAGGCAGGGTCTCACTATGCAGCTCAAGCTGGCCTTAAGCTCACTTTGTAGCTCAGGCTGGTCTCGAACTCACAACAATCCTCCTGCCTCAGCCTCCCAAGTGCTGAGATTACAGGCCTGTGCCACCACACCCGGCTTCTTTTATAGTTTTTGGATGATGTTCCTTCACTTTTTTCTCTCTGCAACCTGTAGGTGCGCAAAAATATCTACTGGGTTACTTGTAAGAGTCAAATTGTTAATTCTTCTTGCATTTTAATATTTGTATAATACTTCCATGCACATACAATTAACATGCTCAGCATAAGGAAATGCAAGTTAGCAATTGTGGTCATGCACACTGGAAGACATCTTCTCATAAACCCATTGCCCGACAGCTTCTTGGTGGCTAGCACTGTCTCAATTATCTTCATGTCTATGGTCCTTATCTTTTAGACACTGTTAGCCAGGGTTCTCCAGAGAAACAGAATCTGTAGGATGTGAGCACACACAGGCATGTGTGTGTGTGCACAAAGATTTATATACAAGGACATTTATTACAAGGCATTGGTTCACCCACTAATTACACTGACAAGTTCCAATATATGCATGGAGAATAAGCAAGACATATTCCAGGGAAAACCAATGATTGAGTTCCACTCCAAATCTGAAGGTCTGAAAATCAAGACCTGTGATATATTTCCTGTTTGAAGGTTATAAGCAGGAACTTTGTGCTTGAGCTGATGTTATATGTGCAAAGGGAGGAGGAGGAGGAGGAAGAAGAAGAAGGAAGAAGGAGGAGGAGGAGGAAGAAGAAAAAGGAGAAGGAGAAGAAGAAGGAGAAGGAGGGGAAGGGGAAGAAGAAGAAGAAGAAGAAGAAGAAGAAGAAGAAGAAGAAGAAGAAGAAGAAGAAGAAGAAGAAGAAGAAGAAGAAGAAGAAGAAGAAGAAGAAGAAGAAGAAGAAGAAGAAGAACCACCTAATATTCCAGTGCAAAGGCAGTCAGGGAGGATGAACTGTGTCTTATTTAGAAGAGAGTCTGGATGAAACCCATTTCTGCTTTACTCAGTCAAAAACTTTAAATGTTAATTTTCTTAAGAACTATCCTCATGGAAATACTTCAGATAATATTCCTGGGTACCTCCTGCATCAGTCAAATTCACACATAAAATTATTTGTTACCCCTTGTTAGCCTGTCACCCATACCTACCTCTGCATTTCATACTTTATCTCTGTTTCCAAATCGCATCATGGATTATTTGAGCAGATCGTCCTGAACTTACAAAGTTTTGACTTAAAGCTTTTACTTATAGTGACACATGTTCAATAAAAAATTTGTCCTGAATTTTGATCTTTTCTAGACTAGTGATTATGCCATGAGATACTCATGATGCTGGGTAGAGGTAGGGAGCAGTGGTGTCCCTGTGGTCACTCAACCATAAGACAAAACAAGGGACACTCTAACACATTCTGTGTTGTCAGCATCTTATAGATACAGGTATTCAATAATTTATATGAGCCATTAATGCTTTTATTACAGAGCACACTCTTTAAAATTCTTTTTTAATGTAAGCAATTTCGATGTTCTGAGCTTATTTAAGGTAGGTCAGGTTAAGCAGTTTTGTTCAGCAGGTTAAGTGTATCAATGATATTTTTAACTTAGAATGAAGTTGTCAGGTCACAGATGAGTGTGAGTCAAGGGCCATCTATACTTTCTTTATGACCAACCATACAGTTATGAGCATCTCTAAACCTAATCAGAATAGATGATTAATTCAAATATGCTCAGAACCAAACTTAAATATCACATGCTTACAAGTTTATTACTCTAGAAGCACTCTAAGTTTTTGTTTGTTTGTTTGTTTTTGTTTTGTTTTTCAGAACCAGGGATTGAACTCAGGCTCTTGAGCTTGCCAAGGAAGTACATATTCTACCGAGCCATCTCCCTGGCCCCACTCTAAGTTCCAAAGTCTATATTAGTTGAAATTTTCCAGTGACATAGAACCAATAGGATACGTAAGGAGAATCATTTGGAGCTACAGTATATGTGCACAGGAAGAGAGAATCATAGGAGGAGGAATGGGTTCAAATTATTATGGAAACCCAGGTAATGACATCTGCAGAATATATAGCAAGTGGGAGATGTATGAAAGCTTAATGTTTTAGTTCCAATCTGAAAGCTTGCAAGCTGCAAAGGTGGGGACAGGTGTTTCAGAATGGTTTTGTAAAATATCTTTACCTTTCTTTTAAGGACAAAATTTGTGTTTAAATGACTTGGTTTTATTTTCCCAAGCTAAGTAGATCCAGACTTGAAACCTAAGTCAATTTAGATGAGTAATGCTTAAGGAAAGAAGGCATGTCCTAATTTTTTCATTTTTTTAGAATTTTCTGCATTGAGAAACATTAAAAAAAAAATGTTTGAGGCCATAGAATGGGCAGCTTGCTGGTTGCATTTAGATAAAAGAATATTACAATGGCAATTTGCCTTAATCCATTAAGTGACAAATGACTTAGTATGTGTGTGTTGTGTGTAATCAGATTCATCAGATGAACATTATCTTAGAAAGCCCAAAATACTTCAGAGTGAGTACATAAAGTTTGATTAACTGGAGCCAGGGAGATAGTTCAGTACCATAAATGCTTACCTGGCAAGTGCAGGGTCATGAGTTCAATTCCCAGTATCTCCAAAAAGAAAAGAAAAAAGTTTGATTAACAAATACAGTGAGTGATTCAGTTAAAAATTGTTATAGGAAAAACACATTGCCAATAATTCTCTTCAAAATCTCCTCTCACTTCAATCACACATTTATCAAATCATTCTTAGCACTTTCTAAGCAGGTCTGAAGTTCTCTTTTCTATCTTTAGTTGGGATAGTTTTCTTGCACATCTAGAATATTCTGCAAGTGTTTGGATTTCACGGTCATTTAATTTCAGAGGAAAGCATAGAGTGAAAAGTTTTAAATGCTCAATGAATTTTTGAAATTATTTTTATTTTGTTTTAAAGGGAAAAGGGCAAAATTAACAGTAAAACACAATTTTGAAACAGGATAATCGGAGAATAATATCAATTAAGACATCATATATTATTATCTTCATAGTACTTAGAGTACAAGATATAGGCTACATATATATTTTTTTTCTCCCAATTGTCCCATTTTTTTTTCTTTTGGACAGATTCCTTCCTGTTCTTAATATTGTACATTTTGAATCTTATGTACTCATTGAGCTTCTTGCAATGAGACAGGCAATGAGACAGATCACATGTGTATCTGATTTACTTCATGTATGAATACAGCCTTGAGTTGCATCCGTTTACCTGTAATAGTCTCGTTTATCCTGATTTATTACTGAGTAGTACCTTAATATATATCCATTCCTCTGTCGATGGGCATTTAGGTTGTTTCCATTGTTTGGCAATTTTAAATTGTGTGCACATATATTGCTGGGGTATGATGTTTTGAATTCTTCTGGGAAAATATCCAGAAGTGGAATAGCTAGATAAAATGGGATATCTAATTTTAGTATTTTGAGAACTCTATACTGCTTTCAACATTACTTGCACCAATCTATACTCCTACAACATACAAGGGTTTCTTTTCTCCCAATATCCCTTCCAACACTTGTTGTTGGTTGATTGATAATAGCCATTCTTTCTGGGGCTTGATAGAATCTCAGCATTGTTTTAATTTGCATCTCACAAATGAAGCATGATGTTAATTTTTTTTTTTTTTTTTTTTTTTTTTTTTTTTTTTTTTTTTTTTTTTTTTTTTTTTTTTTGGCACAACCGGGGATTGAACTCAGGCCCTTGCACTTGCCAGGAAAGCGTTTATTCTACTGAGCCATCTCCCCAGCCCCTCTACTGAGTCATCTCCCAGGCCCAAAATATTTTTTAATATATTTATTTACCATTTGTATTACTCCATCTGAGAAGTACATACTCATCTCAGATGCCCATTTTTGGACTGAGTCTTTGAGGAGCTGATGTTTTTCAATTCCTTCTGTGTTTGAGATATAAGTTCTTTGTCAGAGGGACAACAGCTAAAAAGTTTTCCCACCATGTGGATTATTCGTTTCACTCTGCTGGTGACATCTTTTGATGTGAACAAGTTTTTTAATAAGATGAAATTTCAGTTGTGGGTTCTATCAGGTATTTACCATGCCCCTCATGTTTTGTTCATGAGCTCTCTGCCTACACCTGTGTCCTCAAGGTTGCTACCTAACTTCTCTTCCAATAGATTTAGTGTTTCTGTTTTAATATTTAGATCTTTGATCCATTCTGAGTTCACTTTAGTGCATCATGATAGACACTGGTGTAGGTTTAGTCTTCATCATGTAGAAAGCCAGTTTTTGCAGCAGCATTTATTAGATAGGCTATTTTCCTCCCAGGGAATGTGTTTGGCCACTTTGTCAAAAAGGAGATGGCTGAATGTTTCTGGAGTTGTGTCTGCATCTTCTGTTCTTCTATTCCACTGCTCATCAGGTCTTTTTTGCCACTACCATGCTGATCTTATCACAGTTACTTTGTAGTAAAATTTCATGTTAGAGATTGTGATGCTTCCTGCCTTGCCTTTGTTGCTTATAATTACTTTGCTGTTCCAGGTATTTTCCTGTTCCAAATGAATTTTAGGAATGTTTCCTCTAGCTCCGAGATATGATAATGGCATTTTGAGAGGGCTTGTATTAAAACTGCAGGACAATTCTGAAAGTATGGCCACTTTTACTAATTTGGTTCTTCCTATTCATGAGTAAGGAATGTGTGTCCATTTTCTGATATCCTCTCCAATGTACTATTCAAAGTACTGTAATTTTCAATGCATAGATCTCTACTTCCTTTGGCAGCTTGATTCCTAAATATATTTCTTGGATGTTGCTGAAAAAGATGCGGTTTTCCTAATTTTTCTCTCCATGATTTTATTGCTTATGTATAACAATGCTATTGATTTTTGAAAGTTGACTTTGTATCCAGCTGCAATGATGAATTTGGTTATTGATTCTGCATGACATAGACATGGGTGCACAAATATCACTGTGGTATGATGCTTTCAATTATTCTTGGAAAGTATATATATATGAAAAAATGTTCAACATCACTGGTCATTTGATAAATGAAATTAAAGCAATACTGAAATTCCATCTCACGGCACAAAGAGTGGTTATCATAAATGAATCAATTAAGAACTATATTAATTAATAAATCCTAAATTTATTAGGAATCTCCATACTGATTTCCACAGTGATTGTACCAGTCTACACTCCTACCAACACTGGAGAAGGAGTCCTTCTCCCCATAGTCCCACCAGCATTTGTTATTAATTGATTGATTTGTGATAACCACTCTTTCTGCCATGAGATAGAATTTCAGTATTGCTTTAATTTCATTTATCAAATGACCAATGACGTTGAACATTTTTTTCATATATTTATTTTCCATTCATAGTTCTTTATCTGAGAAGGGTATATTCATCTCAGATGCTCATTTTTGGAGAAGGTCTTTGAATTTTGGGCCCTGATATTTTTTAAAATTCTTTATATGTTCTGGACAGAGGTACTTGTTTGAAGGACAGTTGATTAAGATTTTTTCCCAACTTGTGGATTTTCTTTTTACTCTGTTGATGCTTTCTTTTGACATACAATAACTTTTTAATATAATTAGATCTCAGTTGTTGATTCTTTGAAATATTTCTTATGTAGTTTATTTTGTTCATGAACTCTCTATGTAACCCTGTCTTCAACATTTCAGTCTATTTTCTCTTCCAGTAGATTTAATGTTTCTGTTTTAATAATTAAATTTTTAATTCATTTTGTCTTTAGTGCATAGTGATAGACAGAGGTCTAGTTTTAGTTTTCAGCATATGGAAAGCCAGTTTTTCTAGCATCATTTGTTAAAGAGGCTATCTTTCTTATTGTGAACATGCTTGGCTCTTCTGTCAAAGATAACATTTGTAGTTTGAAGATTTATGCCCAAATCTTGTACTCTGTTCCATTTATTCCAACATCTATTTTTATGCCCGTATCATGCTGATTTTGTCACAGTAGCTTTGTAGTATAATTTTAAATCAAGGAGTGTGATGCTTCCTGTATTGCTATTATTGTTCAGGATTGCCTTTACTGTCTTTTCTGTTTCCAAATAAATGTTTGGAATATTTTATCTAGTTCTATGAGGTATGCTAATAGTATTGTGTGGGATTGTATTAAATTCTTTAACAGATTTGGGAATATGGTCATTTTCACAATATTATTTCTTCCTTTCCAGGAGCAAAGATTAGCTTTCCATTTTCTTTTTTTATCTTTTATTCATTTTAATGAGAAAAAAACCATAAAATAGTGAAATAGTTTCAAAACGGGTTAGAATGTCAAGTTACAATAATTAATATATTGCATATTGTTGTCTTCATAGTAGTTATTCACAAGATGTAGACATGATATCTTGTCTAAACAATATTAGGATAAACCTTTCTCCTGCACTGCTGGTGGGAATGTAGACTAGTGCAACCATTATGGAAATCAGTGTGGAGAATTCAAAACTAGAGCTGGGAATCCCATTCAATCCAGCTATCCCACTTCTGGGAATTTTCCCAAAACAACCAAAAACATCAGAGCATAATGATATATAATTTTCCATCTTCGAATATCCTCTTTGATCCCTTTTTCAGAGTATTGTGATTTTCAATCTTTTACTTCCTTTGTTAATTAATTTCTAAGTATTTAATCTTTCTGAATCTCATTATGAATGATGTGATTTTCGTAATTTCTCTCTGAGTGAATTTATTTTCATGTACAAGAATACTATTGATTTTTGAGTGTTAACTCTGTACTCTGCTATGTTACTGAATTTATTAATTCTTGTGTCTTTAGTGGTGATTTTTTTTTGTCTCTATATAGAGTGTCATGTCATCCATAAATAGCGACAATTTTATTTTTTTTCCTCTTCTTGTTCCTTCTAATTCTCTCTTGTGTCATTAGTCTGACCAATTTTTCCAGAATTATATTGGGTTGGAGTGGTGATAGTGGCCATCCTTGTCTTACTCCTGATTTTAGAGTTGAAGCTTTCGGTTTTTTGTTCACATTTAATATGATATTGGTTCTTGATTTGTCATAGATGGTTTTTATCAGATTGAGTTAAAGACCATCTATTCCAATTTCCTATAGCGGTTTTATCATGAATGAGTTTTGAACTTTGTCAAAAGCTTTTGCTGCACCTAGTGAGACAATTATGTGGTATCCTTTGGCTCTGCAGATATGGTGTGTTACATTTATAGATTTGTGTATGTTGAACTATCTCTGCATCCCTGGGATTAATGCCATTTGCTCATAGTATATAATCTTATTGATAATTTGTTTCACTCCATTTGCTAGTATTTTATTGGGAAGTTTTGCCTATGCTCATAGGCCCATAGTGAGATGGGCTGGTAGTTCTCTTTTTTGGTTAAGTTTTTCTCTAGTTTTTGTAGAAAATTTCCATCTATTTTCTGGCATAATACTTGCTTACAAAATGAGTTAGAGAGAAACACTTTCTTTTAAATTTCTTTCAAGAGTTTGAGGATAATTACCATTAAATATTTTCTAAATTTCTTTTAGAATTCAGCTGTGAGCTCATCAGGACCTGGGCCTTTTTGTTGTTAAGTTTTCAGTTACATTGTTTTAATTTCATTAACTGATTCAGGGTTATTTATAATTTTTACATTTTTGATTCAGCTTTGGTAATTAGTATGTTTCTAGGAATCTGCCCATTTTCCCATGTTTTCTGTTCTATGAGAATAAACATCTTTGAAGTGTGATCTGAATTTCTACAGGATCTAGAGTAGTTCCACCCTTTTCATTCCTTATTGCATGAATTTGAGTTTGTCTTTCCTTTCCTTTCAAAGAACCAGCTGTTTATTTCATTAATAGTTTGCATTGTCTTCTTTGTCTCAATTATGTTAAATTCTGCCCTGATCTTCATAATTTTTTCATTTCTTTTTCTTTTGGTCTTGATTTGCTTTTCTTTTTCTAGAAGCTTGAGGTAAAGCATTAGGCTTTTTATTTGTTCTCATTTATTTTTCTAGTGTGAGAGTTCAGAGTTTAAAAATTACCAGAGAGAACTATTTTCATTATACTCCATAGATTTCATTAAGTTGCATTTGCAAGTTTGATTGATTACACATATTGTTTAACTTCTTCTTTAATTTCATCTGTGACTCGTTGGTTGTTCAGGAGGATGTTATCTAATTTCCATGTATTTATGGAATTTTATTATTTTTTGTGTCTATTAAAATTTGTTTTATATAATTGTATGCTCCTACATATGCAGTTTTTTTTCCTAAGAAGTATGTGGTGGTCTTCTTTATATCATTTGATCATTCCTCACAAATAAATCTAAAAACCTTGCAGTACATAAAATAATGATAACCTACACTAGTAATCAGGCACATAATTACCAAATAAGTCATATATCATAACAAACTCACTATATTGGTAAAAAGGTGGAAAAATTGGTTTAAAAAACTCTATGCATTAACAAGGTGTACATGGGTGCAAACACTGTGGAATTATTTGATAAATTTGAAGATTTTTGCACCCTATTTCTATACATCTCTTTCTCTTTAAGTACTCATTTTAATGAAACAATAGCATGAGCTACATGTAAAAGAATATTAGTTGTATTACATTAGTTGTATTACTAGCAGTGTCAACCAACAGTAAAATATATAAATAAATGGTAGTCTATTCACAAATTATGGTATATTCTACAGCAAAGACATTGTGTGAAAAGAGTTTACGTAATGGTATGTATGAGACTCAGAACAAAAAAGGTTTTTAAATCTTTTATTTGTTTATTTGATACAGGGTCTCATCACACAGCTTGGACTCATAGTGATCTTCCTGTTCCAGCCTCCCCAGCACTGGGATTGCAGGCATATACCACCAAGTCTGGTTTCAGTGGCCAGCTAGGTGAGGGATCTGCCTGGCATGCATTGTAGACTGTACTCAGGTTCTTGTGCTTGCCAGACAGATGCTTAGATGGCTGAGCTATCTCCCCACCAGAGCAAAACTGATTGAAAAAGTAAGAATGGGAAGAGTAATACATTACTCTGTTGATACAGTTTGACAACAAACAAAACTGCATCCTTTCAGTATGTAAATGTAGGCGCCAAAAAGTATGATGGAAAACAACGAGATGGATTATAACAAGATCAGGACAACGCTCACCCTCTGTGAGAATGGAGAGTTTCATGCTCTGAGTTCACGGAGATCTAAGATTGTACTAAGTACCTATGCTTTGTGTTTCATTTAAATATATTTAAAAAATTTGAAAACAAAATTGAACATGTGTGGTCTGTTGTTAAAACCACAACTCTGGCCATTGTTGCAGAACAAACAGTTGTGTTTTACTGTGCAGCATACTGGAGGTTCATTAATATATCCATGTTAGCATTGCAAAATACTTTTCTGTCAAACAGAAGTAAAATTTGGAGCTCCTTCTGAACACCACAATAAGCAGGCAAACCAAACTCAGAGGCATTAAGTGACTTGCTCACAGATGAATATTTTGTGACAGAGCTAGATGAAAATCCCACTTAGAACAATGAAATTAATCATTCACCATAAGAAAATCTCAAAAATTGCTTATCAATTCTTGTACACACTATTCTTTCACTTAGAAGTGAAGCATTTTGGGCCAGGGTAATAGCTCAGGGAGCTATGCGCCTTCCTACAAAGCACAAGGACCTGGATTTTATCCCCTGTACCTCATGCCCCGCTGACCCCATGCCAACCCAGCCACCAAAATGGAGGTGGTGGTGTGCATCTGTAATTCTAGTTCGGGGGAGGCTGAAAACAGGTGAAGCACTCTGAGTCTCAGCTGTGTAGCTAGACTCTGTACTAAACAAACAAATAAATAAATCATTTTTTATCCTTTGTCTTGCTTGAATGTCTATGACATGAATCATTTGAAATAGCAATGTTAACCCACTCCAAACAAAATGTTATTTATTTACAGTTTCCTAGGTAACCACATTATTTTGCCTAGGTAACCAAATTATTTTTATGATTAAAAGAAAATATTGGACAGTATTTCAACATATTCAGATGAACAAATCTTAACATTATCCATTATTTTCAGTCCATCAGAGACATGTGTATATTTTAAACTTTGCTTTTTATTTTCTTTTACCACTCCTTATAGATTGTCTAGAAGCACTTTGGCATGACAACCAACTTGGACTGTCCGAAATATAGGTTCCTACAAAGTATTCTAACAAAGGAATTAAAACACATTCTAGCAGAATCATTAAAGGTGTCATTTGAATTCTCCCTTTTAGACAAGCTGATTTTTATGCCGAATAGCATGAAAGAAATTAAAATCAATCTAGTTTTCTAAGAATTAATGATTTATCTTCTCACTATGTTGTGTTCTAGCACTCAGTATCCCTGGTGACAAAGTACCAATCATTCCTTCAAGGGTCTTATTATGTAGCAAAGCAACAAACGAAATCTGATCTTATACAATACTACAACAGAAGTTCTCTTTTTAAGTTCCCAGTGGTCTAAGTTAACGGTGCTGAACTGTAAGTTGTTACAAAGGCAGGGATGGTAAGAATTAGTTCATCTAAGCTCAACATTTGACATGTAAGAAAACTAAAGCCCAGAGAGAATTTGGAATGTTTGCAAGTGTCAATATAAACTTTTTCTCATAGTCTCATAAAAGTTATTTTCTGTTCCCATATCAGAACTCAATTGTTTTGGCCTTAGGCAATTATTTTCTTTCTAATGCATAAATACATACAAAATCTAGATGGTAATGCGTATAGATGAAATTAGAGATTTTGTTTGGGGTTTGTGCAAAAACTATAGTCTGGTTTTAAAAATGTCTATGTTTTATTCATTGATTCTTCTACTTGATCTCTTCAGCATAAAGTTGTATAATGTTCCACTTGATCAGAGTAATGAAATGTAATTTACTATTTTATTTAAAATTTAGTCATTCTAAGGGCAGGCCAGGTAGCTTAGCAGATTAAAGCACCTGCCTAGACAGGAGCAGGGAACACAGTTCGATCGCTGGCCTGCCATGCTGGCCCTGCCCTTGGTGACTGACACTGGGTGTGGTGGCACATGCTTATAAACCCAGCATCTGGGAGGCTAAAAATAGGTCTGTTCTCCAACTCCAATCTGTATAGTAAGACCCTGGAAAAGCCTATACTAAATCATAAAAAATAACAAATTTTAAAAATAAAAATTAGAAAATAATTAGTCTTTCTGAAAATGATGGGTTTACAGATAAAAATATGCACAGAATAGCAAAATTTAAAAAATGAAATAAGTGAGACTACTCTGGCTTATTTTTATTTGTTCTATCATCAAGAAGAGAGATTTGAAATTTACCTGAGCAACCTCCATGATTTCAAATTCAGTCAACAATTGCTCTGGAAATGAAGAGGTAAAAACAAAATGGAATGAGTTTAGGAGTAAGTTTAGCATTTAGTATTTCTCCAAGATTTTTTTTTTAATCTATAATGTAATTTCTTCTTCACAAACACAAACTGGGATTTTGTTCCTATCACTCAGACATTGTTTTTGTCAAGATGATAATAACCTCCTAAACTCTGAAACCAACAGGCAAGCTCTCTTATCCTACTTAAATTCTTAGCAGAAGTCAACACTTCTTTGTGCCTCCCACCTGCAAATGCCAATTCTGGGTTTCAACAGCAATCCCCTGAGTTGGTCCATTTTACATGTCACATTAGTGCTGTTTTCATGTCCTTATATTTATTTGGTCCAACAAATCTCCATGTTGCTGTGAAGGCTTTGTTTAGATATGATCAACATTTAAATCAGGTTTTGAATTTTTAAATCAGTAGGTTTTGAAGAAAACAGGTTACCCTCAATCACATGGGTACCCTTTACCCAAACAACATTTAGAAAACAAACTGACATCTCCTAGGAATTCTATGAGCAGACTGCCTCAGTGAATTCTTTCCTGGTTGTCCAATCTGCTAGTCTACGCTGCACTGTTTGGATTTATCAGAGTCCACAATCACACAAGCCAATTCATTAAAAATAAAACTGTCTCTGTCTCTATCCTTCCATTTTTCTCTCTCATCCTATTGGTTCTATTTCTTTATAAAGTCTTAACTAATATACAACTTCTTTGTCAGTTCCTCTTCCATACTTTGATGTTCAAAAGTTATTGCATCCAAAACCTGGTCTGAGACTCTCTCTAAACATTCTCTCATGGATATCATGACTATTTCTGGGTTATAAAACCATGTCAACACTAGTCATTATGGGACATTCAGGCTTGACCTATTTTTAGAACTACGAGTAGACAAGTCTGGAAGATACTGCAAGCTTAAATTGCTAGCATGAAATTCTTAACTTCCTCATCTGGATTTATTGTTGTGTAATATTTTATCTTGTCAGAAATGGATTACCGTTCCTCTGTCACTTTCAGTGTCACCTCTGAGGGAAAAGAAGGGAGGCCCTAGGAACTGGCTGACTTGTATTATCTTTCGAAAGAAACTGCCTTCTTATCCATATGCTAAATCTGCTATTCCTTGGAATGCTGGTTACACAATGAAAATAAAAATCTTTACCTACTGATGTGAGTGCTATGTATTTTAACCTTTAAAATCCTTCTCTCTTCCATAACCATGCATAAAACAAATTATTCTGGAGCACAGTAGTCCAGTCAACAGCCAATGGACATTGTAAATTGTCAACAATCTCTACTCTTTAGAGTAGTGAGTAGCTCACTAACCCAAAATCCACTGACAGTCTCCTGTATGGCATATCACTGTTGTCCCTTGTGGGTGAGTTCACTGCTTGTTGTCTATAAACCCAATCTGTTTTTATTCTTTTCAGTTCATACCTGTTAATAGGTTGTAATAAATCCTATGTCTTACACTCCATCTCCAGGTGTTTACATAGGTGTAAATATCCCATTACTTCATCCTAATGGGGCTATGGACCAAACGCCTTCTGGGATGCCTAAAATCTAATCCGTAACTAATTCTGCCAACTTCACTGTCAACGGTTTTCAATCTACTTATTTTTCTGCAAACCACTGTCATGTCTTGCCCAGACTTGTCTGTAGCTTCCCAACTTATCTATGTCATATTCCAGTTATAGATCAAGCATCCATAGTCTGAATTAAAATATCTCAAATACTTCCAAATTGGAAACTTTTTCACTAGTAATTTAACACCACAATTGGGGGAAAGCCTAAAGCTGAACTCATGTGATACACAGCGATCAAAATGCAGACACACTAAACATAATGTTAAAATAACCTATGCATGTAAGATATATTAACACATAAATAAAATATATATTTAAACTTTGATCTCATTCCTATATCACTTTGTTTATGCAAATACTCCAGAATCTGATAAAACCCATAGAACTTCTGGTGTTAAGTATTTCAGAGAGGGAATTCTCAACTTGTTTTAATTCCACACATAAAATGAGCAGAGAAAGCAAGCTAAGTCATGGTTTTCAATAATAAATCTAATTATGTTACTCCCTAGTAAATACCATGTATTGGCTTCCAACTTTAAGTAGAATAAAAGCAATTTTTACTCTAATTCTTTGACCTTTTCCATCCCTATTTCTGCATTGTTTCCAGTGTTCCAGCTTTCCAATCCTTCTCTTCTGAATGTAAACACATCATAGTCACTTCTCTTCTAGTACTTTGACAGCCCTGGTCCTTTCATTTGGAGCACATGTTATGCCATATCTTCACATCTGAACTTCAGTCCAAACATTAAGTCAAATGCTCCTGAGAGAGGCCTTTCTTAACCATCCTACCTTTGATAACCACCCAGCTGCCCTCTGCAATTTTACTATTTACATTTTCTGCATGCCACATAGCACGCTGATGTGCGCCTCTTTTAATATTTATGTATATTTCTACTTACCCCACTAAAATGTAAGTTACACATATATATTTTGTTCTCCTTCTCCTTTTTTCACAGCAAAGTCCCAGGTAGCTAGGACAGATCAAATAGCCAATAAAGAATGAAAATACTGGCAGATGTGGCTCTGTGTTAACAGTCGTTAGTTGGAGAAGATGTAACTATAGGCCTTTGTTGTATTATTCTTTCCGCCTCTGTATTTTTAGAATATGTCAAAATGTATTAAAGATAGACTGACACAGGTAGCTTTATCTGAAAGAAATGCCCTCTTACATTGTAAGAAATAGTCATTCTGAACCAGAATGCAAATTCCCCACCAAGAGTGCTATGCCTGAAGGCTGTTGATGCCCCTACCCAAAGATAAGAGTGCACTCCCTAGAACTCTCCAGACTGAGGCATTGATCACCCTACCATCTAAGATCTCCATAGGTTTAAGAAATATGTGGGGGAGCCTAAGAGATCAGATTTAATATGTGAAGGATATTTTGTTGAAAGAGACAGACTTGCTCAGCCTAACAATGACCAAAAGATATGGCCTCTTCTATCCACTTGTAAGGACAAAATTACTTCTGTGTGTGTGTGTGTGTGTGTGAGAGAGAGAGAGAGAGAGAGAGAGAGAGAGAGAGAGAGAGACAGAGAGACAGAGAGACAGAGACAGAGAGAGAGAGAGAAAGAGAGAGGCAGAGACAGAGAAAATGTGTGTGTGAGAGAAAGACAGAAATTGTGTGTGTTTGAGAGAGAGAGAGAGAGAGACAGAGAAAAAATATGTGTGTGTTTCATCAAAAACAAGGGAGTTAAATAAAAACAGCTTTTTTCAAGTTAATTCAGTTTCTGCTTCTCCCAATATTTCTAGGATTTCATCTAAGAATAGTTGGTTCTCCAATCAGAATTACCAAACTACCCAAATTGCATTCACACTGAAATTCCTTTGTATTCCAGACCCTTGCTATTCAAAGTGTGGTCATTCCTCAGACACAGAGGATCCATATTCCATCAGAGCTTCTTGGAAATAAGAACTTTCAGTCCCCCTACTGGATTTACAGAATTGAGAAGAATTTATATTTTAACAAGATCCCCAAGGACACCCATGCAAGGTGAGAGGCGAAGGGCATTGTGCATTAGCACCTACTAAAGCCTCCTCCAGGAGATGTCTTCACCAGTCACCCCTACTTAGCAAACATCTGGAGACTTTCGGCTAATGATATTTAAATGTGTATCACCTTTAAAAAGTCTTTTTCATATACATTGTTATTTTGCCAAATCTTTACACCAACCCTTCTAAATTGCTACAGAATGCTTATTATCAACAATTTACAGATGAGAAAGCTGATGTTAAGGTGAGATGATTCACCCTCAAATTATACAGTCATGGTACCCATGCATCTAGGTATACCTATCATCTCTAATACCCTTGTTAGGATGAGAGATGCTTGGAAACAACCCTTGCCTTCCCCAATCTGAGACATTTATGGTCTGTAAGAGAGATGTGTGGGGAGGCTGCTTAACATTGCATTTTAAAATTCCCATAGGTATTGAAAAATAAATCATATTCTCCAAGTCATTCAGAGTCCAGTTAAAAATCCAATTATCACCTCACTGTCTGACACTGTAAACTTCCACACTTCCCAGCAACTAAGAGATGACCTTAAAAGCACTCGTTCCACTCGGTGTATGACCTTCTACTGAAGTTAATCAGCACATCTGCTCAGAGCCCTGGTGTGGGTTAGAATGTCAAGCAGACAGACATGAGTTCAAATCCCAACTGTGACTCTTTCTTCCTAGATGTGACACATAGGCAAATTGTTTAGCCTTTTAGGGTATCAGATTACACCTTTATATGGTAGAAATCATTTACCTGATTGTAAGGGCTATTGAAATAAGGAAGACAGCAGATGTACAGTGTTTAACATCATCTTTAGCTCTCAAAGGAGATGATAATGATAGATATTATCATTCACCTGTTGGAGAAACTTTTCTAATGTTGAATTGAAAGAATTGGCTTGAACAACCTTAACTATTGTTCCTTCGCCACTATTAAGACCTTTAAATGGTGTTGGCCCTTCCTGAGAGCTTGTCTTTATTTTTTAACATAAAAGATAGCTTATATTAGTAAAACATAAGACTGGTTCCTGACAGAATGAAATTTCTAAGAACATTTAAGGGAGACAGAATGGAGAAATTACTGTACTTTGATGTGAATACTATAATTCAATAAGATGGGCCACACTCCAAAAAATAAATGTATCTTTTGAATCACTAGAATTTCAACATTGCCCTTCTAATTGGAAAAAAATGAGAATCAGAAGGTATTGGACTTACAGTAAAGAATGATGAAAATCAAAGTTGCAGTGCTGCTATGGCATTCTGCAGAATTATACTTACCTGGCAAGAATTAGGCCTCCCAGAGAATAGGCAGCTAAGGGAGTGGTATCTCTCAGCAGGGCTCTTCATGGAATAATGCTACAAGAAAAAGATGGCTAATCACTTAGATATGTGCTTTGTTGTCAAGACATATTAAAGAATAGAGAAGTTTTGAAAGCCTACAGCACATATGCTGAATCCCTCTAGATTCTGCTATTGCATTCTCCTTATATCCAGAGATTTTGCTTGGACTAAGATTGGGGGTGGTGGATTAAGTAATCTGACAGAAGAAATGTCAAGGCAGTTGAATGTTGAGGCAGTTGCATGGCTACATTCGGGGATTTTAGCTAGATTTATGTTGGCAATCAAGAGCAAAGAGTCTAGCAGGATGAGTCAAAGTGTTATGTGTTTGGCTGGAAAGGAAGCACCTATAAAGCTGTGGACGTCAAAGATAGAGCTGAGAACATTTTGATTGCCAAGAAGGAGCAAGAGAATATAGAAGGTGGGCTGAGGGCATCATAAGAAGCAGCACATCTTCACCTTTTGGAGCCTCAAAACTACAAAATGAAAGGCTGCTTTGAAAAGAAAGCCACAGAGCACCATGGTCCAGAATGGCAGCAGCAAAGAAAAATGTGTTCCTGAGAAATGGATTCAAACAGCCCATCAGTTGAGGCACTCCACCCCTACAGCCAAGAGAGAGAAAAGCATGGCTACTGCTCTGGCTCACAGTGGACCTTGGCATCAGCCCATGATGCCGGCTTTAGGTGTACAAAGAATGCAAGAGTTGGGTGGTTAACGCTGCTCCCAGCCTGATTTCAGAAGGCCTGGGAGGCCAGGCAGTGTGGCCCTGAGAAGACAGTCTATGAAGTCTTAAGAATAAAGTCAAAAGTGCAATGGATACCGCAGAAGTTTGGAAAAGCCGAGAATGTGGATCATCTAAGAAAATGTGCAAGGAGAGAGCAGAGTGAGCCCAAGAGAAAAGCTGTGGACACTTTAACAGCCAGAAGTGTCACAGAAATGGAGACACCCTGGCACATTGGAGATCATGACTTGCCACGGATTGCCTCAGATACTGCACAAGGAATTCCAGGGCTTAATCTTTGGGATTTTTGGACTTTATTTGATCCCAATCCTTTGTATCCTCCTTTTTGTAACTTTTGCAGTAAAAATGTTTGTCTTGTCCCATTGAATGTTGGAAGAGCATAACTACTCAATTGTACAGGACTTGCAATTAAGTTTGCCTTACATCTCAAAGGACAATTAAGAGTTGGATTTGTCAACAACACTGAAACCATTAGAACTGTGCCAACTCTTAGAGATGGACTAAATGCCTTTTAGAAAAAGGGACTTGCAAAAGTATTTGGGGAGGCCAGGCATGGAATGTTATGGTTCTAATACAATAATAATAATAATAATAATAATAATAATAATAATAATAATAATAATTTCGAAAGACTTATCCCTGGTTCTTAAGGATTGTTAAACTGTGTTGTGATGTTCATTCAAGTTGTGAAATGCTACCAATAAGCATGTCTTTGTTGCATCTGATAACAGGCTTAAAGAAATGTGAGTGCTTGCTAAATTAACAGAGAGTGGATTTGTAATGGTTGATGCACTGAGTCCACTTGAGAAATTTAGAAATTTAACTAAGCTATCCAGCAGGGGGCCAAAGCCCTCAATTTGCAAACATCCTCTTCCTGTGTAGGAGGATGGCCCAGTGATGGTGTTAGTGCTACACCCACCCTAGGGCAGGTAGTCTGCTTATAAGTAAGGGAGGGAAAAAAGACTTATGTTTCCCCCTTTTGACTCTTCTTGCTTGTGCTGTCTTCTTTGGCCTTGAACTGTTCCCCTCACCATGTCACCCTGCCTCGGGGTCAGTTGATCATGGACTGAAAGCTCCCCAAACTAATAATGTTTTCCTTCCTTAATTTGGTGGGGTGTTGGGTATTTTGTCCAAGTAATGAGAGAAAAGTAACTAAGACATATACCTAGGCCACCTGTTTATTACTGAAGTAAAATGCTGCTTTTGAAGAGTAGGTCCTATGAGATGATCGCACTGTGAGCAGAACTGGCCACCACTTTTATCTGAATATGTAACCAATCACTAGTGGTTCAAACCTAGATATTTGGAAGATATTTTCTCAAAATAAACACAGTAGACCTGCTGCGTCACAGAAAATAATTTTAATCATTTATTGCCAATGATATAATTTGCACTTCTAAGTGAAAATTAAAACTTTAGAATATGGATTTGCTGCCATGAGCTCAGGAAAACTTGTACCTTCTACCATGAGCTTCCCCACGGCTGAAACTTCTCTCATGATATACATGGTGATATTCACCGTGATATTTTTTGTGTAGAAGATTTATCTATGTTAGTGAGTCAGTATTTTCCAAATGATCAGTGTATAATGGTTCAAGGACAGGTTTATGTCCAAGATTTATTCTGCATTATAGAACAACGAATTTTAAATATACAGAAATTAAGGGCCAGCAAGATAGCTCAACAGAGTAAGCATCCACTTCAGCTCAGGGACCAAGGTTCAATCCTCAGTACTGCATGTGCGAACTGGCTCTGACCCCAGGGCATGGTAAGCCTGCTACCAAGACTGGGCCTGGTGCTACATGCCTGCAGGCTGGAACAGGAGGAGCGCTACAAGTCTGAGCATTGGGCATCTTACTAAATAATGTCTATAGCTATTTTAAAAAGCTTTTGAAATATTCCCTCTTTTCCCAATTTCATATCTGTATGAGGTGAAATATTCGTAATTTAGCTCAAGCAAAACAATATATTCAGTGAATCGGTGTAAATTCAGATGTAGTAATACAAGTGTTCCTACTAATCAGACATTTAAAAGATTTTAATAATGTTAAATAATCAAGTAATGTTTTTTTGGAAATTAACTATTTTTTCATAACATGCATTTAAACATAATATGTTTACTATTACTAATAAATGGATGCCAATTATTCTTACATGTCTCTGGTTTAATTTCCTTACTAGAAATTCTGTGTGTGTGTGTGTGTGTGTGTGTGTGTGTGTGTGTGTGTGTGTGAATGTCGTGCTAGAGTCTGGACTTAGGGCCTTATATGTAAGAAGAAAATGCTCTATGACTGAGTTATCACCTAGCATAATACCAGAAAATGTTTTACATGTATGTTGTATAAAGAAAAGATCACTGGACTCATTGGTTTTTATGAGGGCAAAGGAGTGCTGAGGATAAAGACTTTTGAAAATGATGCTGTATCAGATACACCTTGGACCATAAGCTAAAACAGTGCGTTATTGGTTCAATAACATCTAAGCACGTCTATGACGAGAATAAAATCCAGAAAGAGACTCATATATATGATAATTAAATACTAGGATAAAGTTTGCATTTTAAATTAAAAATTACATCAGACAAGGTCTTGACAAGAAGCAGATGGCATTGCCAAATGAGGTAATTGAAGAAATTTTAATAAAGGGACTGTTTTCAAGGGTGCAAGAAGGATTATGAACAACTAGGAGGGACAGGGAAGCAACAATTTGTTGGAAATAGAAAGAACCTTCACTGTCCTACTCATGAAGGCTGCATGGAGGGCATATGCAGACAGGAGAGAACCGGTTCCGTGATAGCCAGAAGAGAGCTTCTGTGCGCTAAGTATGCCTTCCAGAGAAAAGGGTGCCTGTGTCCGGCAGCAGGCCAGAGGGACGGTGTCAAACAAACAAAGTGACCTTTCTTCCCATCCTTCTCTGATCTCTTAACAGGTGCACCCTGTGGCCAAACCAAATTGAAAGCCAGAGCACAGAAGTTAAAAATGATGGATGGAAGATAAGGAGGGATAAGTAGAGTATATCCATATCTGCCTGCCTAAACCTGCTCGGGCTTAGATCCCATTTTCATTTGAGAATGCAATGCAACTGAAAATACTTTTATGATTCAGTGGGTTAAGTAACACCCACTAAAATGCACTATGGGCATTTTATTACACACACAGATAGATAGAGAGAGAGAGAGAGAGAGAGAGAGAGAGAGAGAGAGAGAGTATTTTAGGGAAGGGTGTACCAGCATGTTCAGGGTCTCACTACTAGATCAGACTCATAGTGATCCACCTGTTTACAGCCCTGCAAGAGCTGGTATTACAGGCACGTGCTACCATGCCCAGCCTTAATTGCTGTCTCAGGCATAGGGTCAGCAGTGCAGCTATGGGCATTTTAAATGACAAAATCATTTACTGTCTTCAATCTCCCTTCCGGGAAAGGCTTTGATGTAATGTTTGCAGCACACACCTGTTATCGTTGGAGTCATTGCGGTGCAACAGCAAGCAGAAATACTACAAAAACACACAGGATTTGGAGGCAGATTTATTTTCTGGGGACAGACACTGATTGGGATCATTCTCAAAATACCAGGCCTCAGAGGCTCAGGGAGGGAGGTTTCTATGGATTCATAAAAGAGGGTACTGAAGTAGAGCACTTGGCTGTCTTTGACTGATTCTTACAATACGCATCCCAGTGACCAGCCATTTCAAAGAGATAGGAACAACAGGAACTGCCACAGGATCTTCTACTTGAACAACTAAGCAACTGAAGTACACTGTCTAGGAGGCAGGGAGTAATTTTCTGTTAACTTCTTCCTTGTTTTAGTTTCCCAGACAAATCTTTGCCAGACATAGTATATCTGATCCTCTGAGACAAGATCCAACTAGAAGAAGTTCTATACACTACTCTGGAAAAACAGTAAAGGAAGTAATCTGATCTAGGGTTGTGCCCAGTGTGCCTTGGATGCCCATCAAATTTTTATTATTAGTAAGGGCCTTACTGCTTGTTTTCTATTTTCTCGGAGAAAACATTCATAGGGCTAAAACGAAGCAATGACTGGGTTAAGCAGTGTGAAAAGGCACAAAAGTCAAGGGCGGTAGTGGACTGTAATATAGGGCAGTCCTGGGAATGGTTTCCTCAAGCTTTATCTGTGTGGACTGGTCAGCATCCACAGTGTGTTCGCTCTTCAGAATGATCCCTAGAGAAATCCAGATAAATTCTTCAGCATATCTAAGGCTGGGATTTCTGAAACTTGAAGAGGTGGTTAATATACATCTGGGTTATATTTGTGTGCAGAAATGTCTGCTTGCCTAGTTGGTCTTTTAACCACTTACTAGCTGTTTCTGTGGGGTTATGTTTGATTTCTGGGTAATCTGTCTGTATACCTTTAAATGGGGGAGAGTCCAGTATATTTCATATGGTCAGGATAAGGGATGTAGACACGGAAGCCTGAGATGGCTGAAGAAGTATAAATGACAGCCCTGTAGCATGAACTTGTAGAACAGATGGTGAGAGAAGGCATGGCCCTGACCCTCCAGGAGTACTGGGAAAAGATTTTCAGGTTGGGGTTGATGTTTCAGCCAATTGGATCCCTGGGGAGGGGGAATTTAGGAGCACAGGCTTGGTGTCACTGATGGGAGGTTTCCAAACAGCAGCAGTAAATGGTAGCAGGAGAGTTTTGGATAAGATAACTTCATCCAAGGTGACCGCAGCATACCTAGTCTGCTGTACTCCATTCCTTTTTTTTCTCTCCATTATGTACTTGGTACAGGATCTCACTATGCAGCTGAGACTCATGCTATGAGTCTCCCCAGGGCTGGGATTACAGGTGTAATCCACGCCCAGACTGGATCACCTGCTCAGCATTCCCTGGGGGTAGGGCTGGCGTGGCACGTAGTGCTGGGGACGGAACCCAGGTCCCTGCACTTGCAAAATCAGGCATTTAGAATGCTGAGCTATCCCTCTAGCCTGTGGACTCCATTCCCAAAAGAACTACTTCTATCCATAAGCAGAGTGTACTATACATCTGTTAGGGAGTCTTTTTTTTTTTTTTTTTTTTTTTTAAGTCTAATCAGCCAGTACAGTATGTGGCATCTGGAAAGTTAGGCCTGTGCCTAAGGTGAGCTTGTCAGCTTTTCTTATCAGGAGGACAGTGGCTATTAGGGTGCAAAGGCAAAGGGGGGAGGTTACCATCAGTGACTAAATCCACGTACTTGTGCAGGTAGCCACTGGGTGCTCCCAGGGGCTGACAGCCTACGTAAGCAAAGGTATGCATTCTGTAGAAGCCAGGAGCTTCAAGAAATTTTCAGAATTTTTTTTTTTTAAATCAGATTCTGTTCAATATTGTAGCAGCATTTTTGTGTCTTTCCAGCAGGCAACTTGGGTGTCATTAGGCAAAGTGCAGTAATATTTTGTGTTGAGGCACTAGCACGGTCCTCTGTGAGGGCTTCTCCAAACAGGGTAAGCAAGTGTTTGAACCTTTGGAAGGTTAAGTCCCAGTCAGTTGGCTTTTGAGCGGAGTACTGGATCTTTCCATTTAAATGCAAAGAAGCACTGGCCAATAGGAGCCAGTCAAATGCACAAGAAGGCATTTTTAAAGGTCCAGGCAGGTGTACCAGGAGGCTGTGGGTGGCACGGAGGAAATATATTTGGAAGGCATCCATGATAGCATTTGCAGCTCAGAGATCCTGAACTGCTTTTATGGGCAAGAGAGATATATCTTAACACTTAGACTATAAACATTTTGCAATTTTGAAATCTCATTTTTTTTTTCTTTCTCAGGGGACCATGGAAGAGTTGGAATGGGCAAAGTAACAAGCCATTCCAGAGCCAAATCTACTGCTAGGACCTCCCTGCAAATAGAGGGAGATTTTGAAAATCTTTATAGAACAGGTCAAAAGGTGCATGGGCTGGGAACTGCAGAAGCAAGGTGATGGCTGAGAGCAAGGAGGCTTTGCTCAAAGTGACTAACAGTCTATCAGCCTGAACTGTGGGTGGATGTTTCTGCATTTCCCATGACATTTGGCAGCAATGTGCGTTGCTGTGAGTCAGTATGGTTGGTGGCCAGGCCCAGAGGCAAGGGTTTAGTCTACACCTCTGGGAGGAGACTTCAGAATTTCATGATTGCTGTTATCATCTTCCTTTTGGGGAACAGTCAAGGTTGAACAATGAGAGCGAGGCTAACAAGCTTGGTGCAAAGGAGATTGTTGCTTCTAATTTGAAGAGGAGGTCTCTTCCAAGAAGTGGTATGGGGACTGACTTATCCAGAGATTATGTTTGGTGAGATGCGCTCTCAGACTGCAAGTCTGTACCTTGCAGAAGGGCTGAGAGGCAAGAGTTCCAGCTACCCTAGTGATGGTAACTTTTGGACAGAAGAAACATTTCAAGGCAGTGAATTCTATTCTATTGCCTATCAGGGAAGTCACAGATTTTCCCCTAACTTTTGCAATGACTCTCACAGATCCCATCTGATAGAGCTCAGGCTGTTCTATCTATACAGGTCCAACAGGAACAGGAGATGTTCAAGTTGAGGTGAGCTAGATAATCAAATTTGTTTGTGTCTCGAAGACAGAGAGATCACTAATTTTTTTTTTTTTAATTTCCATAGCCCTTGTAACTCATAGACAATGCATATGCTCATCTATCACTCAGGACTTTCTTATGGATATCAGATGTTTTCATTTTATGATGGACCTTTTCTCCCCTCCATTTGATGTCTTTGAGAAACACTTGACTGGCTGGTTTCTAGGCAAGGTGACCTTTGGAAAGACCATGGAAACTATGTTGTCGGGATTGAGAGCCCAAATTTTCCTCACCCACATTGTGAAACTCAAGGTATTGTTGGTGGTCACTTCAGATGGGCCCTAGGTTGTGAGCCAAGAGTGAGCAGTGAAGCCCACTGCGGCAGCTGATGAGGGTGGCTAGGTGGGATTCTCAGATAAAATGGACTTCTTTTTCTGGCCCCCAGGGGTCTTAGTAGAATCATGCACACAGACAGACAGAGACATACGTACAGACTGTGCTCTCCTCCTTGTGGGGTCCAGTTGAGCTCCTCAACTGAGGAGCTGGGAATCCTCCCCCAATCTCTGAGGGAACTCAAGAAATCTCAAGTGAGTGCCCTCATACTGGGACCTGGCAAGGTCTTTTCTATGTTCAAGAGGGTGACAACTGGCGACCAAGATGTCAGTAGAGTTTGGCTTCCAGGCCAATGCACTACATGCAGTGGAAGGCAGAAACACTGAAATGACCACCTGGATTTGGAGGCAGATTCATTTTACATGAATGGGCATTGATCAGCTTCCTTCTGAAAATATCAGCCCTGGAGGCTCAAGGAGGAAGATTTTTATGGTTTCTAAAAAGGGAGATAGCAAAGCAGAGCATTTGGCTGTTTTTGATTGGTTCTTAAAATGTGCATCACACAACCAACCATTTCTAGGAAACAGAAGCAACTGGAGCTGCAATGGGAGCTATTATGCAATGGGACAACTAAAAAATAAGGACGCTGGCTGAGAGGGGCTTTTTTTGTTACAATAGTACATTTATGTAATCTTACACAGTTGCTTCTGGCACTGTGAGAAATAAACATTGGTTGGTTGAGCCACACACTCTGTTCTTTAGAATTATGGTAAAAGAACTAATCCAGTCACAGAAACAGAGCCCCTCCTTTGAGGAGACTGATTTACTTGAGAAAAGAACCCCAGCATGAATAAAAATCTATTCATTCTACCTGGATTGGCTCAAACCAGGTCTCTGCTTCCTCAAGCTGAAGTTAGTTTGTTTAAACTGTCCAACAGAACTGTGACAACCCTGTCTATGCAATGTCTAGGGGCTCTGTGATCCACTAGCCCTAGCTAAACTCTCTGAAGACTGAGACAACCTGCATTCCCAGGACACATCACACTGCCTGCCCTCCTTTTTTGTCCTGGAGGGCCATATATCAGCCCTTATTTGGCCTCTGCCCTTCGGAGGCCAACTATTTCTGTTGCAGCTACTATTTACTAAGCTATTCCTATTTACTAAGAGAGCTACATGAGAATTTTTCCCTAATCTGGACACATTAATTTCTACATCGAAGGCACAGATCATACATCAATGGTCTTTTCATCAGCAACCTCAGAATATGTTTCATCAAGCTCCAAGAATGGATCACATTTCTCCTAAATTCTGTCTATTTTTTTTTTTTTTTACTGAATTCTTCGTGTCTTCTCCTTGCTCTTTGGAGATAATGTTAAAAACCTTCTCTGTTGTAGTTTCCCAAAGTTTTCTAAGATGATTCTGTATTTTATTTTCTTTGTATTAATATATTTGGGGCTTACAAAGCTCTGGGAATATTTGACACAATTTTTGCTGTCTGTTTTGGGAAGCACTAGACCATTATCTCTTGAGTCATTGTGGAATAATGTATCTCTCTCATTCTTTTTAGCCTCTTCTGCTGTAACCTTGAATTCAAGGTATTTGAGTTCATTTCACTGTGATTTTTATAAACTCATCATATTTTCTTTTTCCTTTGGGCCAATCTATGTACTGTCTTCTATGCCGACATAGGAATTATTAATTCTGCCTTAAAATATGTCTGAATACAGTTATTTAATCCATCTTGTGCATATATATATATATATATATATATATATATATACATATATTTAGTTTTCACTTCAAGAAGTTATTTTTCTTTTACTGTAATTCTAAGTTCTCTGCTGAAGATAAAAATTTCTCATTCATATCTTACTACATTAATCATAGTTACTGAAATTTCTGTGTGATACCACCACTATGTGAATTTCCTACGTATTGCTTACTATTTTCAGGACTTTTTCATCTTTAGGTCTTTCAGCCATTTGTGTGTGTGTGTGTGTGTGTGTGTGTGTGTGTGTTTTGCATGCCTACTTTCTTTTTTATAAAACACTGCATTTTGACCATGAAAAATTAAAGAGAGCTTGGAATTTATGAATGATACCACTTCCTCCAGAAAGCATTTATTTAAACTGATGGAAAACAACTGGAATAGAAACTGATCATCTGAATATAGATAAATTTAATCTGATTCAGAGGCAAGTTTCACATACTGTGATATCTAGTCTACTTGTTATTTACTTCCTCTTTTAAGCAGTGGCCTTTGAGGTCTATTAAGTGAAAAACCCATGTGCTCATCTGACTGCATAATGGAACCAAGACATACCTTTGAATTTTTCTTTCTTCTAGGAATTTGTCCCTTCAACTCCTGACAGCCCCGTAGCTTTCCATGGCTTTTGTGCCATTCTTTTAAAGTCTGCTATTGATATTTTTCTCCTTTTTCTTAGCAGGAAGATTTGACAGACACAAACCACTCTTCTGTACATGGAAGCAGAAATCAGACCTCATGATTTGACTGACATTTTCAGATTAGAAATAATCTATCTATGAAATATTGAAGACTGATGTTGAAAATTTAGATTCATTTATGGTTACTCTTTTCTACTTTTTGATATTTCTCTATTACATTTTATTTTTATCTCTGGAATCTTACTTTCCATTTTGTCTCTGATTTTTTGAAAATGCAAGATTATATACATTAAAGACAGTTTTTTTATTCTTTGGTTATATAAAATACCTTTAAATCAGAAGATTCATATTCTCTGGCATTAAAGAATATTTTTTATTATTTCATGTTCTTTTTCCTGTTGTCTTTTTTAAAAGTTACATTATGTAGATATAGATTCACTCAGATTAATTTTTTAATCCATATTTCCTTTCATGTGTTGTATATTTATTTTTAAAATCTCATTTTCTGATAGGTTTTCAAGATTTCCATTGACTGTCCACTTCTGGTCTCATGTTTTATTTTTTGTGTGTGTGTGGTACCGAGGATTGTACTTGTAACCTCGTGTTGGGCAGGCAGGCACTTATGCCACTGAGCCATCTATCTCCAAGTGGTATAATCTTTTTTGCTACTTGATCACACTGAATAATCTGACAACACAAACATTTTTGGAAATTCTTTAAATAAGAACTAGTACTTCTTCTTGGATGTTTAACTGGAAAATGATATTTAGACATTTTCTCTGAGCACAGCAGAGATCTTCAGGGAAGATCAGTTCTCTTCCTGTAGGTATAATTCTGCTTAGGATTGTTCTGCAAATCCTCTTCACTGTATCCAGTTCATTTTCCTTGTCCTCAATTGTGCTTATATTTTTGTTATGAAGAGATTCGGTGTTTTGCTAACAAAATCATGGGGAAATCTGTGTGTTAACTATTTAAAGAATCTTTCAAGTTAGAATGCTTTTAAACTCATCTTTACCACCATCTTCAATTTCTGTTGTGAGGTTTTCTTTGTTTTGTTTTTCTTATTTATTTTTAAATGCACCTTTCTAAGCATCATGATCAGACTATTATATTTCATGGCCAACAGCGTGAGTACATCAAAAAACTAAAAATAAAAGGAAAGAAAACCTTTAAAACCTTTGTTGCACAGAAAAGAAACTAAAGCTACCTGTTATATAAATAGCATTTTTCTGTCCACAAATGGAAGTGTTGTCTAGAACATGTCGTTACTGTAGCAACAAGGCCCTGCCACCATAATGCTAGCCTGAGTTCACAAATCTATGAGAGCCTGTATCTTCCACACCCCCTCTCTGGTTCTCCTCTCCTACCAAGCCTTATTTCTTGGCAGAAATTTAACCTCCTGCTACTGTCTTAGGTATTTATGCTCCTGCAACTGCCATAGTCACCTTGGTCTTTCTGAGTAGACAAAGTATTGGCCTCCAGAACTACAGGAACCAGGGCTTCTGCCTCCGGAGTTTCTTCCCTTCTGGGTCTAGAATTTGGATGTTGGTGATTGCAGTACCCCAAATCCTTGCAGCTCCTACCTCCTGCACAATTGCCTGCATCATTTCCCTTTCTACTGCAGCCATGCCCACTGCCACCGTGTCTAGCACCACCAGAGCTGCCATTAAAATTACTAAGACCTCTGAAGCTTCTGCCATGACTAGAATTGTCCTTGTCACAGAGATCACCTCAGTGAATACCATTCAGGTTTCCAGAAGCACTCTGACCTCTTACTTCACACTGGTTTCCAGAAATACAGTATAGTATTTCTGAGTGCCACTCTTATCCATAGAGCCATGGTCACCACAGATCACCACAAGAAACCCTTCTTCTCTCTACTGTTAAGTCAGCCTTGATTTTAGCCACTCGTTCCAATTTCTGTTCAAAATAATCTTACACATGATGTTATTCAGTGTCTTCTTCGGTAATACCAAGAAAGATCTATTTCATATTTGAATGGATACCTGGTTTTCGGTAATTTTCTCTTGAGAGATTTCTTCTTAGTGTCATAACTCTTGCATTTATGACTGCATCTACTTCCTCCACAGTGGCATATGTACAAATATGTACATTATGGCATCACTAGTTTTAGACTATTGGTGGAAATAGATTAATATTACTGAGAAAATATGTGTATTTTAAAAGACAGGAAAACACACCGGTCTTTAAAGTTCTGAAATACGCACATATATTTTGTTAGAGCTTAATAATCCCCACAGGAAAATCTATGTGTATGCATGGAATGCTTCTGTGTGGTCCACAGAAAATATTTTCAAACTAAAATCAAGTTGGATAAAATTCACCAAGAATCCAAGGAACATAATATGTGGATAATTTGTTTATTTATTTATTTTTTATTTTATTGAAGTACAAATATCAATGAGACAGTTTTAAGACACCTTAACAGGTCGGATTCAATAAATTAATACATTTCAAACTGTTTTCATAATGTTTTGGTATCATACAAGATGCATACATGATATTACACTTACAGACATTATTATAGCAGATGTCATTCTTATAAGTACAAGAAAAAGTTTAGACTATAAACTTAGTATTAAAGTATAAATTGTAAAACCTCAAAGCTCATATATTTTTTATTAATTTTATTGAGAAACAAATATCAATGAGACAGTTTCAAAACGGGGACGTAGGACAGATATATATTAAATCCCCAGCTAAGCATGACTAGGCTGCTGGGGATATAGCTCAGTAGCACAGTGATTGCCTGGCATGCACAAGGTCCTGTGTTTGATTCCCAATAACAAAAAATAAACAAACAAAAAACTGAAACAAAGCTAAAGACAAAGAATACTTGGATAGCGTAATTGTACTGACTTTTTTCTTTTTCTTTTTTCCACTTCGAGGCACTTCCTGACTATCAATATGTACTCAAGAGTGTAGTGGTGTTGAAGAATGGAACAGTCAGTCTCTAATGTACTGGATTTTCCAGCTCTGCTCTGGAACCTCTTGGATGGCGTTGAATGAACCAGCCGCACCCAACAGCCCCTAACCCATGACTGGGCAGTTTCGGTTGCCCTGTCTGTCTGATGCTTCACTTTTTATAGAAGACAGTCAAAGGCTGCCTGCCATTTCACCAGGCATAATTCTTTCTGCCTTAGCAACACCACAGTTTATAGCTATCATTTCCTCTTTCTAGCACTTCAATAATTTCTGTGTCTGCCTTCTGTTCCTCAAGCATTCTAGAAGGTCTGTAAGACAACACCAAATCTGTCTAGCAGTGTGGTGCAGGGGACATTTATGCACCTGAGGCTACAGTTCCTACAGGAACTTTCCAACTCACTCAAGCACCCTTTGCGGTTAAGCTGCCTCTGCTCTCTTTTTTAGACCTGCTCAATTTTAACTAGCTCACACTAGCATTCATTTTTTGAAATGAAAAACTTTTGAGCATTTACTAAACTCTGACAATCTGAATGTACATCTCACATAGTTCTTTCAGATCTATGAGGTCCAAAAAGAGTAGTATAGTATATTGAGGAAGTAGGACCAGATGGTCAGGACCAGCAACTTGGCATGCCACTTAGGAGCTAGTCATGTTAAGCAAATCATTCCGACTCTGGGAGGTTCAGACAATAAATGCTCAAAACACAATATTTTTAAAAAACAGATGCCAGTATACATGTAAAATACTTACAACAGTGCTTACATATAAGCAACACTATGTAAATATTAAATAGTATTTCACTTACTCTACAAAGGAGAGAAAAATCAGAAGAATTTAAGTTGCTCAAGTTCAGAAAGCCATTAAGCAGCATCACACTAATTAATAGCTGAATCTTTATTTGAAGTGTCATCTATTTTGGGGAACCCATATTATTTCACACTCTCATATCCTAGAATGTTCTGAATATCTCTATGTCTAAGTCTTCATGTATGCAAAGCTACCCGACCTCTCATGGTATAATAGCCATAGAGAAATGTTTAAGATTTTCATGTGTCTTGACAAACTATTTTTGTCTCCTCTCTCACAGATAAAACATGAAGACAACCATTCACTTAAATTCCTGTTATCATTACCTACAGCTCATGTTTTACATTAGCAGTCAGACCTTCAATTTAAGCATTGTTCCTAAGGAGGTAATTTTCATTTACTTGACTTTCGCCATTCTTTCTGGGGTGAGATGGAATCCCTGTGTCATTTTAATTTGCATTTCATTGGAGTGACCAGTGCTGTTGAACATTTTTTCATATATTTATTTGCCTTTTGTACTTCTTCATCTGAGAAGTATGTATTCATCTCAAATGTACGTTTTTTAATTGGGTCTTTGAGTTTCAGGGGTCTGATGTTTTTAAATCATCTATATGTTCTAAATAAAGTTTCTTTGTTTGATTTTTTTTCAATTCATTGATTTTCTTTTTGCTCTTTTGAAGATTTCTTTTGCTGTCCAAATAACTTTTCGATACAATTATTTCCCAGCTGTTGATTCTTTGAAGTATTTTCCATGCACTTTTGTTTTTTTGATGAAATCTCTGTCTTCCCCTGTCTTCATGATTTCTGCTTTCTTTCATTTCCAGTAGATTTAATTTTTCTGTTTTCATTTTTATATCTTTAATCCGTTTGACTTCATCTTAGGACATGGTGATAGACGATGTTCTAGATTTTGTTTTCAGCAGTGGAAAGCCAGTTTTCCCAACATCATTTATTAAAGAGGTTATCTTTCAGAGAACATGTTTGGGTCCTTTGTCAAACATAAGACAACTGAATGTTTCCATCATTGTTCTTGCATTTTCTATTCTGTTCCATTGATTCTCAGGTCTCTTAGGTCAATGACATGCTGATTTTATCAAAGTAGCTTTGTAGTATAATTTCAAGTCAGAGAATGTGATGCCTTCTGCCTTTCTTCTGTTGCTCAGGAATGCTTTTGCTATCATGGGTTTCTTTCTTTCTTTCTTTCTTTCTTTCTTTCTTTCTTTCTTCTTTCTTTTTCTTTCTTTCTTTGTTGGTATTTTAGGGAAGGGTCTACATGGTTTTCAGGATCTCACTACCAGACTGTACTCATAGTGATTCTCCTGTTTACAGCCTGACAAAAGCTGGGATTACAGGCATGCATCACTATGCCCAGTCTCAAAGCTGTCTCAGTGGGGCTGGCACAGCAGGCCTGGGGATTGAACCCCCAGCCCCTGCACCTGATTTCGGGGGCTTTAATCCTCTGAGCTATTTGGCCGTCCCTATTATAGGTTTCTTTTGGTTCCAGAAGAATTTTAGAAATATTTTCTCTAGATATGTGAGGTATACTACTGGCATTTTAATTAGGATTGCATATAATCTGTATAACAATTTTGAGAGTATGTCAGTTTTCACAGTCTTGGTTCTTCCTATCCATGAGCAAAGGATATCTTGACATTTCCTGAAATCCTGTTTAATCTCTGTTTTCAGAATACTGTAATTTTCACTTATATATTTTTTACTTCCCTTGTTAGGTTGATTCCTAAGTGTTTCTTTTTTTTTGTTTTTGTTTTTGTTTGTTTGTTTGGACATTATTGTGAAAGGCATGGATTCCCTAATTTCTCTTTCAGTGCATTTTTTGTTTGTGTACAGAAATGCTATTGATTTTTAAATGTTGAGTCTGTGTTTTGCTACACTACTAAATTTGGTTATTAAATATACAAGTCTCCTGGAATTTGGGGGGTCTTCTGTGCTGAGTACCATATCATTTGCAAATAATGATAATTTCACTTTTTCCTGTCTATCATTATTCTTTTCATTTCTCTTTCTTATCTAATTGCTCTGGATAATGATTCCAGAACTATATTTACTAGGACTGGTGACAGTGAATATCTTTGTCATGTTCCTGATTCTAACATGAAGGCTTTCATTTTTTTGTCCACTTAGTATGATACTGACTGTTGGTTTGTAATAGGTGGCTTTCGTCGTGTTGAAGTAAAGGCCAGCTATCCCAATTTTCTGCAGAGTTTTCATTATGGATGAATGTTGGACTTTGTCAAAAGAAAATCCAAAATGAAACAGTACTCCATGAGACAGGATTTCAGAAAATGGAAAGATATTCCTTGCTCATGGATAGGAAGAACTAACATTGTGAAAATTGACATTCGCCCAAAATTGTTGTACAGATTCAATGAGACAGGAAAAAGCAGGGGTAGAAATTCTGGTTGCTGACAATGTGAACTTCGAAACAAGAATGATCAAAAGAGATAAAGAAGGTCACTATAGACTTTCTGGGGAAAGCTGCAAAAAAAGAGATAATAATCATAAAATATATGCACCCAACTATACAAGACAAATTTTAGTAAAGGTGATAAATCAAATGAACACAAACACAATTGTAATGGGGGACTTTAACACCCCATTGTCACAAAGAGGTAGGTTAACTTGGCAAAAGGATCAGCATAGAAATAACAGAACTAAATCAAACTTGTGAAGAAATGGTCTAAATAGACCCTTCCACTGTCCTGCCAACAACATCAGAATACACATTCTTTTCAGCTGCACATGGGCTGTTCTCCCAAATAGACCCTATACTATCACACTGAGCACCATAAACAAATGCAAAGGAACTGATACTGTCCTATGCATATTATATGACCTTAGTAAAATAAAATTGGAAATTATTGGCAATAAAAATTGCAAAATCTCTACAAACTCACAAAAGTTAATACCCTCTTGAACAACTAATGAGTCATGGATGAAATTATGTATGTATGTATGTATGTATTTATTTATTTTTGGTGAAACCAGGGATTGAACTCAGGTCCTTGCACTTGCCAGGGAAGTGCTTATTCCACTGATCCATCTCCCTGGTCCCTCATGGATGAAATTAAAGAAGAAACTGAACAATCTGTACAATGAAACAAAAATTCAAATGCAACTCACATGAACCTGTGGAACACAATGAAAGCTGTCTTAAGATGGAAATTTATAGTGGTAAATTGTCACATCAGGAAAACAGGACTAGACCAAATAAACAACATTATGTTGCACCTCAAGCTCCTAGGTTCGAGACCAGCCTGAGCTACAAAGTGAGCTTAAGGCCAGCCTGAACTGCATAGTGAGACCCTGTCTCAAAAAGACAAAAAAAAAAAAAAGCTCCTAGGAAAAGAAGACCAAGCCAAGGCTCACAGAAGGCAAAAAATTATAAAGGTCAGAGAAAAATTAATGCATTGGAGATGAAGAAAACAATAAAAGAATTAATGAATCAACTGTTGGCTCTTTGAAAAGATGAATAAAGATGATAAGTTTCTAGACAACCTTCTCAAGAAAGGAAAGAATAACTTGCATTCATGCATTAAGGAATGAAAAGTGCAAAATCTCTACAGACTCTATAGAAATTCAGAAAATCATCAATACCTACTTTGAAATCTTTACTCTCACAGGATGGGAATTAAAGAAAAAATAATGGACAGATTCCTAGTTACATATGAATTACCAAAGCTGAATCAAGAAGCTATA
>PVKA01011280.1:0-61468 GCA_004027165.1 Ctenomys sociabilis
TAATTTACCAATATTATTTCTTTATGTTGAAAGTTCATTATCTTCTTACTGGTGCTCCAGGTTGAATGACTATTGTACTTAAACAGATATGAAAACACAAAAGACTTTCTTTTGCATTTCTACCACCATAAAATTTGTGACTGCTGATATCAGACAAGAAAGCTATTTAGAATGATTGACTATTTTTATTTAATCATTATACATGTAAGGCATTAAACTGTCCACTACTCTCCATAGGTGGCTGGCCTTGCCTCTCCATTATCTAGACTCTTAAGATCTTCTGCAGTCACTTATATTTTACCCCCTCAAATTTCACCTGTTAATATGAAGCTGATGTTTCATTTCATGGTAATCAAAAATAACTGACAACTAAATGATTATGGGTGGGCTGGGCAGACAGCTCAGTGGAATAAGTGTCTGCCTGGCATGTGCAAAGTCCCAAGTTCAATCCCTGGTACCCCAAAGTCAATCAATCAATCAGTCAATCAATCAATCAGTCTTATTTATGTTGGAGAAACAACATCACCAAACACTGACAGCAACAAAAAAAAAGGATTACTGTTCCTACTATCTTAGTTGGAAAGAGTAATTTATACCACTCAAACAAAAACATACTTTTCAGATTATATTTGTTAAGTACTTGACTTCTAGTAATCTCATGTAGGGTGACCTTTTCAGCTACTTTGGACCACTTGAGAAATTATTCCTAGAAAGGCAATATATCACACCAATTTGACTATTTTATAATACCTTCATAATTTTGCTATTATTTAATCTATGTTAGCTACCATATTATGTCTGTTTGGTAAACTTCTATCCCCAAGTCATATTGGTGAGATTTGTGTGGTAAAGTCTGGGAGGACTATCACCACAAAATCAGAGAGTTATTAAAATACATTCACGGGGTTTTCTAGAAGCTACTCTGAAACCGACTTCTAGGCAGAGGTATGGTTTGTCCATGTGATTTCCCCCCCCTCACACACACACATACTCTTCTCCTGTTCCTAGGCAAAGAATTGATATTTTTCCTCAAGTTTCTAAGCCCTTAAATGGATTTTCATGTAGAAAATGAAGAGAGACTCCAGAAAGGAGACTACCCTACACAGCCAGGGTCTTCCCTTGGACACATCGGGCAGCCCTCCTGATGATCACCTGGCCCCCATCTCTCTGTACACCTCATTTGACTCTCTTTTATGTTTCTTTTCTCTTTGCTTTTGTTTTTTTTTTTTTTTTTTTTCTTTCTTTTCTTCTTCTTTATTTTTTGCAGAACCGGAGTTGAACTCAGGCCCTTGCACTTGCCAGGCAAACGCTTATTCCACTTAGCCATCTCCCTGGCCCTCTCTCTGCTACTTTATGTTGCTCATATTATGTCATTATTTTGTTATGCATTTAAACTATCTCAAAACATTTGTGGAAAAGTCAGATTATAAATAAATGAGACCTAGTGATATTACCTATGGAGAACTTTTGAGTCCTTCTCGGGAAAGGTGGATTTTAAAGTTCAAGATAATGTTATCAGCAGGCTAAGCACAAAATAATCGTTTGCAAGCAGTGAGTTAAACAATTCAGACTTATTTCTATAGAACAGTACTATATAAATATTTTTGTGCTAACAATTTCTGGTTATGGAACAGTCTTCTTGACACTTAATGTGCTTTATATATATTTTATGTACTCTAAATAATAATTAAATAATAACACTCCAGAACATTCTATTAAGTCAATAACACTGAAAATGAATATGAAATACATTTTTAAGCTTTTGGTTAAGAGCTGCAATTGCAAAGTTATTGCTCAAGAAATATTTACTGAGTGACAGGAGAGCAAGTGAGCTGCAATGACAAGAAAGTGAAAGCATGGAAAAGACACTTCTGGATCTAGACGAGGTGGTAGGAACCAATGATCCTGGGACTTTGTTGGTCTTATCATAGTAAAACTCCTCAGTTTCTAATTTTCTTGATCCTGGAAACCTTGAACAGTATCCAAGGACACTTTATTTATTCAGAGGAGAAGAAAAAGGAGAGTGAAACACCTGATGTGAAATGGGAAGGGCACTTCTCTTAGATGAGTATGTAAATGTTGGGGCGGGGAGAGAAAATAAATACTTATTAACATAACTTTGAAAATGTTCCATTTTGGATAAACTAAATTTAGGAGTAAATGGTAAACAATAAACAAGACAAGATCTTTTGTTTGATTCACTTGAGGGAGAAAATAATAGTGATGGCTTTGATCATAAAATACTCTGAACTGGCCACAGCCAGCAGACACCAGCCTCACAGCAACATGTAGCTGAACATATTTTAAGTGGCAATATTGAGTCATATTCTTAACATGTACTGCTAGTGACTGAGCCAGGGCCAGTATTCCAGGTTCTGTCATGGGCATTGCTGAAATTGAAAATAATTGCTAACCTACCTTATATTGAGTTGGAAGGATCTTTCCAACAAAGTGATAATTTAGAAAATATTGATCTTAATCATCTGCAAACCTTGTGCAGTTCATTTCTTTAGAAGCCAGTTATTCACTTCATTTTATGCCAGAAGTTGAAATTTCTGTAATTACAGATAAATGAGTTAAACAACTGAGCTCTTTACTTGCTTTCTAATTTCTCTTCCTAAAAATGTGAAAAACTTAACTCAGGCTATTATTAGGCTTTGCACTGATAATTAAAATAATTTAATATGATTTAGACTTAAACATAGGACAATTAAAATTTTAAGAAAAATTAGAACTTTGATATATTTGCATTAAAGTCACTGCTTAATCTAGACAAATTAGTGCAAAAATTTCAGAATCTATTTTAATAAGCAATTCCTAACAGATTCTATTGCTATGAAGATCATTATAAGTAGTACATGCCACCTCTTTTTTTATCCACCAAGTATATAATACCAGTTTAGAATTTTATTTTTTAATATATTTCTCATAACAATGCTTTAAATTCAATTATTTTTGTTACATTATTATTTAGGATTGTAGTTATAATAACACACAGCTGAAGCAGGAAAAACAACAATAGTGGCTTGAATGGGGAGGGTAAGATTGGTCTCTCTTTTATGGTTTAATATTTAAACCACACAGAATAGTAGCCAATGTCATAAATAATTTTTCATAAATAATATTGAATTAGTAAAAGAAACAATGAGTTCATTTTTGTTGCTAGTTAAGAACAAGTATTTTTGGCAAATAGAAGGGCATAAATACTTAAGGTATTAACTCACATAGACAAGAGAAACAGATGACTGCTTTCTTGAATTGAAGACACAATACCAAGAAGCAGCGGTTCTATGCTCTAACATATGAGTTAGACATATCTGTAATAGGTCTGCCCAATGACATAAAATTAAAACAGTCAATAATTTAGCCTTTGAAATTCAGAAATTTGCTATCATAATCATTCAAAGTTTCTTGAAGGATGCTACCTTAATAAAAGAGATAATGTACAGAAAATAATGCATATAAATCTGTAAGCAGTTAGTACAGTAAAGTGAGCAATGCTGTTTAGGATAATGTCTGCCTAGAATGTTGAGTCAATGTGAGAGCACTTTCCAGCTAAGAGCTGATGAATCCTGCACTTTATTCAGAGCATTTTTAGAAATTCCTTGTATTGGTTTGTGCATATCTCTTTTCCTAACTCTCCTAAGCAGAGAAAAGTGCCTATGCTGTCTACATCTTTATTTTTTAAGCACTCCTTTTGAAAATCATACATGAATATGAGAAACATGGGGGAAAATTTCACTATTACATTTTTAATAAGATGAAATTTTCACTAGTAGTTCATTTGGTTATGTAGTTGTATACTGAGTACATATTGTAAACATAATTTAATAATTTTAAAGTTCTTAATATATAAAATTTTGTGAAGAGTTGAAACCGAGAACATTTTTGTTTTTCACATCCTATTTCAATTACCTTGCACAATGCAAAAATATGTGCAAAACTACTACATGAGCTGCAGCAAATATATTGGTAACAAGGAAGAAGTGTCAATTTCCTTTCCTTACCAAAGGTATCCAGAAAATGTTCTGAGGTTATTGTCCTTGTTACAACCATGATATTTGATAAAATCCATGACCATAATTAATCCTTGTTTCCCCTTCTCCTCTGTTAACAGAAGTGTCATTCCATGTCATGGAATGTTAAAATGGGATTATGGACTTCTTTGTGTTACATGTCAATCATAGAATAGTCAAACCTTGGTGTCTACAGAGGATTATTTCCAGTGCCACCACCTCTCCCTATGAATAACAAAATCCACAGTTGTTCAAGATTCTGTCACATAAAATGGCACAGTATGTGTATCTTTATAATTCATGTACATCCTTTCATATGCTTCAAGTCATTTGTAGATTGCTTAGTATACTTATTGGAAGATAAATGACATGAATGGTTGGTGAACATTGTCACTCCAGGAATAAGGTCAAAAGACAAGACCCTGTAAATGTTCGCTTATATGCAGTTTTAAAAATAACTCCATTTTCAAGAGGGTAAATTCCTGGATCCAAATTCACAGACATGAGAACAATTCGTACAAGAAGAATAATAAAACATTTCTATTTTTGGAAGCCAACTGGGACAGCAATTTGGTCATTTCTAATGAAATTGATTCTTCTCATGTTAAATGGCACTGAAAATTAAATATAGATGTATATACATAACATAAAGCTACAGATGGTGAACTATACAAAAATCATGCAGAGAAGGATGCACTGTGGTTTTGTTTAGAACACTAAATCTTATCAGCCTCTAAATGTCCACTGCTGAGGACCAGCCAAGTAGCTCAGTGGATTAAAGTGCCTGCAAGCAGGCACAGGGGCCAGGGGTTCAGTACCTGTGCCTACTGGTCGGCCCCGCACTCAGGACACACTGAGCATGTGGCATGGTGGCACGCTCCTGTAATCCCAGCTCTTGGGAGACTGTACACTGTCAGATCATTAAGAGTCTGATTTAGTAGTGAGACCCAAACATCCTGTGGTAGACCCTTCCCTAAAAATACAAAAAAAATGAATAAAAAAATAGATGTCCATTGCTGAAATGATACATAAATTCACTCATGTGTTTTACTCATTATTCACCATAACATATACATTTGAAAAGCTACATTTATGTGATTTATGCTTAAAATTACTAATTGTAAGAGTCTTAAAATGCACCTGGAAATGAAATAAAAGCAAATTCATGAGAGTAGTTAACTCTGAGAAGAGTTGTAAAATAATTAAACTGTGAAAAAATATATAATATAGGTGCTTCATATGTATAGACAAAAAGACAAAGCCTTAAAGACACATAATACTTTTTGAAACTTAGTAAGGATGAACAAACATTACATGTTTTCCTGTAACATTATTATATGATCTGCTATAAATTTTATGGATTTTGCATAATATTAATTTAATTAAAATTTAATAAGCATTTAACTTTTTAGAAATATTTGCAAATTTATTTAGAACCAGAGACAATAATGGTAGTTCACAGTTAACTGCATAAACAAGCCGGATTGTTACTTTTTATTATCTGTTTAGTTAGTTAGTTAGTTTTGGCCCTGTCAGCCAACCCTAAAGTTGGGGCTGGCATGGCATGTGCTTCCAGTGATCCAACCGCAGTTCCCTGCATCTATCTAAGTTTCCCTAAGCAGGCACTTTAGACTGCTGAGCTATCTTGCCAGCCCCCAGATTAGTGCATTTTAGTATGTAAAAGGAGACCAATAGTATAAAGGTTCAATTCTTCACTTTTAGGATACAGACAGGCAGACAGATTTGAGATATAAGCACTTCCCAAAGTTCCTGAAGTAACATAAATATGTTGCCATTATGAGAATTCCATGGTCCTACCAAGAACAGTGCTGTACAGACTTTGACTAATTTATCAGTATGAAGAAAAGCACGTTTCAGGTATTACTTTGTTGTAGCATGACTGCATTTGTGAAGCATTGCAAAGAGGAGCTTTTCTGCACTTGTTAAAATTGTACATGTTTTAAACACTGAAGATACAATTTTTAATGCAAACAAATAAATAACCAACAACAATAGTTATATCTGGCAAATGGATGGTAAAGTTTAAATTTAAAATGGAATTTTATAGGTAACCATAGGAGTCTATGAGTCTTACAATACACATAGTGGAAAATATTGCCATGGTATTCTTATTAATTAGGGGGCTGGTAGATGAGTTGATGAGTTAATATTCATCACTATTCCATGACCTCAAAGCTATAAGGCCTTGTGGTTAACTCTGGAAGAGAAGATTGCATTTATAAAAAGAACAAGGAAATCCAGTTGTTACACAGCCAGTTATTCCAGCATGTGAGAGGCTGAGGCAGGAAGTTCAAGGAACTACATAGTGAGAGACCTTGCCTCAGAAATCAAAACTAAAGGAATAAAACAAACAAACAAACAAAAGAATGAATAAGTAGTCTGAGACAATGTCCTCCCCTCCTTGTGCTTTCCTTTTACCTGTCTCTTCAACAGCAGTTTGCTGCGTTTCCTCCTCCATTTCTCTATTACTCACCCAGCTCCGCCACAATCACCTTGCTGTCCCACGAGGGTGGATCTGGACCTGGCGGGTGGCTTATGTATGTTTTGTTAGTGTCCACTGCTAGTTTGAAGCTGAGAGTGACAGAGGAAGAGGTAAGTGAAGGAATCGGGGTAACACTGCATCAGTTTGCACCCCCTTACTCTCAGATCCCTGTGTATAGCATCTCCAGCACCATCACGTTCCAGAAGACTAGCTCTGTCTTTACCCGCTTTAAGATGTACTTCAAACTGCCTTGTTTCAGAACCTAGCTTGAGAAGGCACCAGTCTCCAAGAAAGAGAAAGGAGGTGAGGATAAGGAGACCAAAAGTACAGTCACACTTACACCTGACCACAGCACCTGAAGTTTTCTTAGAGAGAGGTTCCACAGCCAGTCTACCATGATGAAGACAACGTGGGTGTCTAAAGCCGCATCAACCTGCTCACTCATAGACCTTTATAAAATCGCCTAATCCCAACTAAGTCCATTCTTATGGATTAGAATGACACAGACTCTTACCATGACTTCAACTCAACTGCCTTTCTCCTTTCCACAGAGAACTTCACTCCTCTGGAATGCTACTGGCTGAGGCACTAAACTTGCATTTAACATTCTCCAGGCTTTCCAATGAAGTAGTCTGTTTCCTACTAAGCTGAACAGGTCCAAATATTTCCAAGACCACAGTATTCTCTGCTCCAAATTTCTGTCTCCTGTATCTTATTTCAAGGCCCCTTACTAACACTGCTGAGCCTAATTTCACTTTTTCCTTATAACCTTCTAAGTGTGGCGAGGCATCAGGGGCCAGTGTTGCAATATAATTTGATTTCGGTACAGCTGGTCCCAGCCACTGTGCAGCCCCATAGGCTGGGTCCTTAATCGTATAAACAAAGAGTTGTAATATATTAACAAGGACACTTGTTCAGAAGCTTCAATCAAGATAAAAAGAGTAATGGCTTACATGAGAGAAACTGTCTTGCTCACTTAAAAATTTGTCAATGAAAACCTTTCTAGAGCAGCTGTTCTAGTAAAAAAGGATGCTTACATAGGCCATCTATTTATTTTCTGTCTCCTACCCAATGTTCTACCTCTCTTGTCTGGGGTGGAGTAAGACCAGATTCGTGATCATTTACTTTTTGCTGCTTAATTGCAACAGAAAATTAGGAACTCAGTTGATCTGATCTTACCCCACAATCTAAACGACAAGGAGATTGTTTCACTGCAAAGAATTCCTTATATTGAACTGCCTCTGGTGCATTTTAAAATTGTTACTATGATCTATGTGATAATTGACAAACCATAATTGTATACATTTATGAGATATGATGTACTGTTTTGATATGTATGTACAAAGTGGAATGATTAAATCAAGCTAATAAATATATCTATCACCTCACATCCCATGAAATGTACGCCCAGAAATTTTTAAATATACTAATAATATACTAGTAACATTTCTAACTATAGGCATCCAATGCAACAAATACCAAAAAGTTTATTTCTCCTGTCTATCTGAAACTGTATACCTCAGAACAACATCCCCCATCACCTCTCCTCACACCTCCGAGATAGGATAACCTCTACTCTCTGCATCAAAGAAATGAATACTTTTAAAATGCTTCATCTGTTTTGTATGTCTTCATGACAGTCTTACAAGACTCTTATCCATTAGTCTGTGCTAACAATAGTCAGACAAAGTGGAAAATTTCAAACTCAGATGTTCACAGCTCTTATGATTATAAACAATGTTTTTTTTCAAGTTTTTTTCACATCCTCTACTGAAACTTGAGACATTATCACACCATATGACATCACTTAATACATCTTAGGGAATATTTCTTGTGGATATTTTGAGTATTTTCCATTTTCTCTTGAATCTTTTCTGTAATATTTTGGAGTTTTTAACATTGTTTTTTTGTTTTCCATTTCTTTTAAATCACACTGTTTCTACTTGCAAAACATTTTGTTATTTCTAGTTCAATTCTATTTCCAGGATGAGTTTTCTCTTTTATTTATTGTTATTTTCTGAGCTGAATGACACTTTTCTGAGTATTTATAATTCTTATGAGTTCTTATTTTTTATATGAAATTCCATAATTTTCTTTTATTTTTGTTTTGTATTTTTTAATAATTTTATTAAGAAACAAATAGCAATGAGACAGTTTCAAAACCAATTAGTAGGACAGTATCAATAATTAATACATTGTGAGCACAAAGACGGGAAGAAATCATAAAGATTAGAGAAAAAATTAACTCAATTGAGATGAAAAAACATTTCAAAGAATCCACAAATCAAAAAGTTGGTTCTTTGAAAAACTAAATAAAGTTGATAAGCCTCTAGCAAACCTCATCAAAAAGAGGCAAAAGAAAATTCAAGTACAAGCGATAAGGAATGAAAAGGGTGAAATCACCAGACCCAGTGGAAATTCAGAAGAATATCAATAGTTACTTCGAGAATCTTTATGCTCACAGAATAGAAGACACAGAAGAAATGGACATATACCTGGAAAGGTACAAATTACCAAAACTGATCCAAAAAGATATAACAACTCTCAATAAGCCGATAACAGCCAATGAAATACGAAATGTAATAAAAAGCCTACTGACAAAGAAAAGTCCAGGTCCTGATGGGTTCACAGCTGAATTCTACAAGAAATTTACAGAAGATATAATCGCCACACTCTACAAACTCTTTTATGAAGTTGGAAAGGAAAAAGTCCTCCAAAAACCATTTCTGGAGGCAAGTATAATACTCATTCCAAAACCAGGGAAAGACACAATAAAAAAGCAGAACTACAGGCCAATCTCCCTCATGAACATAGATGCAAAAATACTCGACAAAATCCTGGCAAATAGAATACAGCAAATCATGAAGAAGATTATACACCATGACCAGGTAGGATTCATCCCAGGGATCCAAGGATGGTTCAATACTTGAAAATCTATAAATGTAATACACTATATTAATAGACGGAAAAATAAAAACCATATGATCATCTCAATTGATGCAGAAAAAGCCTTTGACAAAGTCCAACACTCATTCATGTTCAAGGTCATACAGAAAATTGGAATAGACGGACTCTATCTTAACTTGATAAAAGCCATCTATGACAATCCAAAAGCTCATATAATCCTAAATGGGAAAAAACTGAAATCTTTTACTCTTGAATCAGGTACAAGACAAGGATGTCCTCTATCGACCCTCCTATTCAATATAGTCTTGGAAACCTTAGCAACAGCCATTAGAAAAGAGGGAATAAGAATAGGTAAAGAAGAAGTTAAACTATCACTATTTGCAGACGACATGATATTTTACTTGGAAGACCCCAAAAATTCCACCAAAAAACTACTAGAACTGACACAGAAATTCAGTAGCATAGCAGGATACAAAATCAGTACTCAAAAGTCAATAGCATTCCTCTACACAGATAACAAGCACACTGAAAGTAAACAATAGAAACAATACCTTTTACAATAGCACTGCGGAAAATGAAATACCTCGGGATTCATTTAACCAAGGAAGTCAAAGATCTTTTACAGAAAATTACAACACGCTAAGAAAAGAGATTATAGAAGATTTCAGAAATTGGAAAGATATTCCATGCTACTGGATAGGAAGAACCACTATTTTGAAGATGGCCATGCTCCCAAAATTGCTGTACAGATTTAATGCAATCCCTATCAAACTGCCACCAACATACCTCCCAGATAAAGAGAAATCAATCCTAAAATTTATTTGGAATGACAAAAGACCTAGAATAGCAAAGGCAATCTTGGCCAATAAAGACAAGGCAGGAGGCATCACAATTCCTGATTTGAAATTATACTACAAAGCCACTGTGATAAAATCAACATGGTATTGGCAACAAAATAGACCTGAGGATCAGTGGAATAGATTAGAATATGCAGAGGTATCTATGAAAACACTCAGCCATCTTATCTTCGACAAAGGGGCTACACAAGCTTATTGGAAGAAAGATAGCCTCTTTAAGAAATGGTGTTGGAGAACATGGCTTTCTACATGCTGAAAACTAAAACTTGACCAGCTCTATCACCATGCACTAAGTTAAAGTCAAAATGGATTAAAGATCTAAACATTAACACAGAAACACTCAATCTCCTGGAAGAAAAAGTAGGAGGAACTCTTGAAGACATGGGGGTAGGTGAAGAGTTCATGAACAAACATATAGTCACACGGGAAGCACTTGAAAGAATCAACAACTGGGATCAACTCTTCTTAAGGAGCTTCTGCATGTCAAAAGAAATTCTCAACAGAGTGATGAGACAACCCACAAATTTTGAAAAAATCCTAACTAATAAGCAATCAGACAGAGGACTCCTGTCTAGAATATATAAAGAACTAAGATATTATAGGGCCCTCAGATTTAAAGACCCAATTCAGAAATCGGCATCTGAGATGAATACACACTTCTCAGAGGACGAAATTAAAGAAGCAAATAAATATATGAAAAAATGCTCCACATCGCTAGCCATTCGTGAAATGCAAATAATGACAACACTGAGATACCATCTCACTCCAGAAGGGGTGGCTATCATAAGGAAATCAACCAACAACAAATGTTGGAGAGGTTGTGGGGAAAAGGAACACTTCTCCACTGCTGGTGGAAATGTAGACTGGTACAACCATTGTGGAGGTCAGTGTGGAGACTCCTCAAAAGATTAGGACTAGAAATCCTGTTCAAGCCAGCTATCCCCCTACTGGGAATTTTCCCAAAGGATCTGGAAACATTGTATCATAGAGATATATGTGTACCTATGTTTATAGCAGCACAATGTGTGATAGCAAAATCTTGGAAAGAATCAAGATGTCCATCACATGAAGAATGGTTGAAAAAGATGTGGTATTTCTATGTAATGGAATATTACTCAGCTATTAAGAATAATAAGATTGAAGCATTTATACTGAAGTGGATGCCACTTGAACATATACTCATAAGTGAAATAAACCAGACACACATGTGTAAATATCGTATCATCTCCCTAGTATAACAAGCGAAAAGCAGAAATACAAAAGGAAACATACAACAACAACTAAAATCAATTGAGTCTGATAAGGCAAATTGAATGGCATATGCTGCAGGATACTAACCAGCTTTTCTTCTAGATGGTTAACAACCTAAGATCACAAGTCAGAGTTGGAGAAATAGAAGAGCCACAAGGCCAGCCAACATTTTGGTCCTAGCCTTTCAAGGTCAGCGAAGACTCAGGACATAGGAGAACCTGTACTGCAACATCATGAAACTCAGGTGAGCTCCAAATTTTCTGAATAAGGAGATTATGGAGCCACAGAGGAAAGAGATTGAAGTTCTATGGTGTCCCTGGGGAGAGTTACATGAAGAGAAAACTTTCTCTCAAGCTCTCACAGAGAGCAAACTGGTCAAGCATTGGCCATGACTCATCTACATGGATGATACAGACAAAGAATCTACAGAATAATGTACAGGACTACAAGATAAACCCTGAGAGGACTTCATTGATCACATAAGAAATATAAAGTTCATGTGTTGGTATATAAGTCTTGCTCTATCTAGGTCTTAACCATCCAGCAGAAAAGTATAAAAATGAAGTATACATCATGGGGCCATAATATTAACCTGAGCTGTAAATGGCTATGGTCGACAACTTCTTTGAATAACTCACTATTGTTGTGGAATGCTGGACTGTGTTGGACTGTGATGTCGAGTTCAAGCACCTAAGTTAGTTGAATGACAATGGAGTGCCCACCTTTGACAGGTGTAGGCAAAGGAAAGAGTATAGAAGAAAAAAATCATGATGTGTGTGTATAGACAGTACAGTTGGGATAGATAACACTGTGCTTCTACATAATTCTATGAGAGGCAAGATCTGCACTAATGGTGGTTGGACAGGATATTATGTCAGCTTCTAGTACTATCGTCATCCACTAGGAAAATTATTATTGAATTTTTGATATAATTTAGGTATAAAAATAAGATAAGTAAGCAGCTACACTCTTAATTTACTGATGAGAGACATCTGCTGAAATAATATCTGTAAATATAATATCATGCATGCACCTTGTATGATACCAAAACATCATGAAAACAGTTTGCAATGTATTAATTTATCAAATCTGTCTTGTTAAGGTGTCTTGAAACTGTCTCATTGATATTTGTACTTCAATAAAATGAAAAATAAATTAAAAAAATAATTAATACATTGCATAGTGTTGTCTTAGTGGCTATTCACTGTACAAGATACAGAAATGATATCCTGTCCACAAACACTGTTAAAACAAATCTTTATATTCACTGAATTAAGAGAAAGTAGCTGTATATCTATTCTATTTTGAATATATAGATACAAAATGGGCATTCATTTGTGTCCGCTTTTTCGTTTAGTTTTATCAGATAAGGGTATTCCATTGGCATTTAAATATTATAGGTGCATGAATTCAGCAAAACATTTCAATATAGTCCAGTAGTCCATAATAGTAGTAGGTTTTCCATGAGATTAGCAATGTCAGAAGTTGTTGACTTGAGGCTTTTACAGCTCAGCCTATTAATATGGCTTTACTTTTTATATTTGTTTTTATACTTTTCTGCTGAATGATTAAGACCATGATAAAATAAGACCTATATATGTGAGTTCTTATTTTTATGAGTACATCTTTTAAAAGTCCTTTTGGTTATTTTCATATAGTGGTTTTTGATTCATTCTTTTCTAAAGACTTTCTGGCATATTATTTTGTTCTTTGCTCTACATGTATAATAATTTTATATGAGATTTGATTTGGATTCTTCAGTCATATTTATGTTCATATGAAATTAATTTTGTCAATATTTTAAAATAGAGTTCAAGAAAGCCTTTTTCTTTTACTGCTTTTGTAAGTGTCCAGAAATAGTCTGTTTTGATTTTGCAACTTTTCTGACTTTGTACTTCAGCGTTAAGGTTTAGACTAGGAATCAACGAAGAATATTTTTTTCTGTATGTGGAGGAACATCTGGATGACTCACCTCAAAAGAAAAGCATTTGGCCCTTCTCAATGTACTGATAAGCACAGAGCTGGTTAGGACAGTTTCTTATTCTCTCAAGTGGTTTTAAGCAAAGCAGATTAGTCTAGACAGGTGTTGATATACAGTCTTTGAAGCACTGGCTGGGTCAGTGTCACCCTAAGCGACACTGTAACATGCCTACAGCACCTAAGTAACATGTGTTACTACTGACATTGTGAGCTAGGCTGAGTGATGTTGGCTGAGAATGAGCCTCGAGAAAGAGCCCATGATTTCTCAGGGCATGGATTATACATCCAAACTGAAGCTCTCACCCTCAAAACACTAGATACCAGATATTGCCCTAATCTATGGCATACAAATTACTATTTTGATCTCTCTGAGTCTCTCTCTTTCTCTCTCTCTCTCCCTCCATATTGCAGACATGATTGAAGGCTTCCTACCTAGCCCAGCTCACAGCACTCATGGTCTTCCCACATTTCTCTCAGGTACTTATCCTACAGCTACTCCCCTCTTCATGAATTGATAAAACTCAGGTTTGATTCTGGTTGAGTCTAGCCAGTACTCTGACTGGATTTAGCGCCACTCTGGTTCCCCACAACAGCAAATATGCTGTGTAGTGTCTTCATTCTCACCTTGCATTGCTCTGGAAGGGGTAGATTAGAATTAACTTATTTACATTCCAATAACATTTTCATGAGGGTACAAATGTAGACTTTTCTGGACAGTAGCACAGTCTTGATGGGCTTTCTATATCTGTAGAAAGTAGTAAATATTATAGGCATTGAAAAATTTACATTCTGTGTCATAACTACTCAACTCTTCTACATCTACAAGAAATACTCAGGGAAAACACATTTTTCTAAAAAAAATTTACAAAAACAAAAGTTAGGTTGGATTTGGCCTATAAATTATGGTTTATAATATATCTCAAACATTACCATTTTCACAAGTAACCAAATATTTCAAAATTGTTAAGATATTTTATATTTTTATTCAACATACTCAATAAAAGACTGACCTTGTCAGATACAAAAGTTACATTTCTTGTTATATGTCTTGCTTTATCTTGTTCTTAACCATCCAGCAGAAAAGTATAGAAATGAGATATCAAAAGTGAAGCCATATTATTATACTGAGCTATAAAATGCTCAAGTCATCAGATTCAGACATTGCCAGTCCTGTGGATAACCCTTACTATTGTGGACTATTGGACTGTATTGGAATATTTTGCTGAATTCATGCACCTATGATATTTGGATGACAATGGAATACCCATCTCTGATGAACTAAAGAAAAAAGTGATATAAATGAAGAACCATTTTGTATCTGCATGTACAAAATAGTTAGGATAGATATATGGCTAATTTCTCTTAATTCAATAAGAAGAAAGATTTGTACTAATAGTGTTTGGACAGGATATCATGTCTGCATCCTGTGCTATGAATGACTATTACAAAGACAACAATATGCAATGTATTAATGGTTGTAACTCTCCTACTAACCTGTTTTGAAGTTGTGTCATTGCAATTTTCCTCAATAAAATTAATAAGAAATAAAAATAAAAAATAAAAGGGCCAGCCAGCTAGCTCAGCAGACTAAAGCACCTGCCTAGGCAGAGCACAGGGACCAAGTTTCTATCTCTGGTACCACAGGCCATGCTGGCTCTGCTGCAGGGGCACTCTGAGATAGCGAATGAGCCAGGGCATGGTGGCGCAGGCCTGTAATCACATGTGCTCAGGTGGCTGAAAACAGGAGCGTCACTGTGAGTCCAAACTGCGTGGTGAGGTCCTGTACCAAGTACATTGATCCAAACTTTAAAGTGCTGGATAAATATATGTGAAGTTAACTTTCAAAATTTTAAAAGAAACTTTTTCTGCTACAGTAATAAAATTAAGAAACCCTGAATTAGAGCCTTTTGTACTTGAGATGCCTGTTTCCTTTTTCCTCCTAAGATGTATGCTTCTGTAAAAACATTGGCTATAGAATACAAAATTAATGCAAAAATTTTTTGGAATTGGAAATTAAATATCTCTTACCCATTTTTCTCCCTAAACACACACACACACACACACACACAGAGTCATACACAAAGTTGATGAAAACATAAGAACACTTTTTCCAGAAATAAATAAATAGTAGTAAATTGGAATTGAAGAAAATTTGGAGATAACATTCAAATATAGCTTTTTTTGTGTTGATTCCTAGATGGTACTGCAACAATGAAGTACAGCACATTCAACTATGTAGCAATATTTTAATTTAATTTCAGTTTCATTAAAAATTAAATGTAGAGGGGCTGGGGAGATGGCTCAGTAGAATAAACGCTTCCTGGCAAGCACAAGGGCCTGAGTTTAATCCCCAGTTTAAAAAAAAAAAAATTGAATGTAGTAAAGTCATTCTTTCTTCATAGAAAGATCAAAAGCGAACAGCAAAAGAGCTGCATGAGAGAGGGAGCTCCTAAGCATCTCTAATGACGGAACACACTTTGCAATGTGTGGAATTCCCGCTGCACATCATTCACTAAAGTTGTGGATTAATTGTTGGGGGAAGACAGCAGTGAAGTTGCTTGTATCTCTGGGCTAATTTCTTCAGCAACAATAATACCAGCAATGCTGGGGGTTGAAGTCCTTGCATTTAACAGGTGATTATTTTCAAGGAGAAGCATCACATCTTGAGGTTTTGGGGAAGGCATCAAGAAAATATGAGGAAACTTCAACTGATTTTGACCTAGGCTCCAGGTAAATCAACGAGTGGGACATGGTTTGAGTTTCCAAGACTTTCTAAGGCACAGCTTCCTTTGAGACCTCTGAGCTCTTTTGTCCAGAAAGCTGGGAAGGAATGTTGCACGTCTGGGTTCCACTTCAGTGGTCTCATAAGCAGATACAACAGGACATGTACCAGGGACACCAGGGACTTGGAAACAGTATCTCAGGTGATTTATCTTCATTTTATGAAAAGTGCAGAGTATTTTTCTTACAGACTTAATATTTTACATGGAACTCCATTTCCCATTATTCAGAAGAAACACCTTTTTATCTACTTTTGCACAGTTCAGGAAAATTCAACTACAACTCATTGAGAATTTTAAGATACTGATTCTACATTTACAATGCTCAGATTTGATATGCATGTACTTTCAGAATTTATCAGAAATGTAAAAGTCTTCAAATTTCAGTTATGGGTAATGTTAAAAATGTAAGAGAATCAAAATAATGAGAGTATGTATGAGCAATATGCATTTTAAGGTATTTCTAAACATTTAATACTATAAACCAGATGACATATTTATCATAAAAGTTATTATGGGTATAGTGTACACCATATGAGACTTGGCAGTTGCCATAGTAACTATATTTTTTACTGAATATAAGAATAAATAATATATTCTTTGTAATTATTAATCTAGTAATTTGCAGCAGCTTGAAGTTAGGTTGCCTGCTCAGTTTTCAAATTTCAATTTAGGACAGTCCCTGTTTTCATTCTCTACGATACAATGAAACAAGATAAGTATATAGCTACACTCTCTTCATTCAATGATTAGAGGCATCTGCTATAATAATGTCTGTAAGTATAACATCATGCATGCTCCTTGTATGATACCAAAACATTACAAAACATTTTGCAGTGCATTAATTTATCGAATCTGTCCTGTTAATTTGTCTTGAAACTGTTTCATTACTATTTGTTCAATTAAAAAAAATCAATAAAACAAAAATTTAATCCAACTTCTAGGCATCTTTTCTGAAATTAATGTTCACTTAAATTCACAGTTATTTTTTCTTAGTGGCTGTTACATTTCTTAAATTACTTTCATTTGTAGTTATTTGAAATCTCTTGAAAAGAGAGAAAAGTTGCAAGAAAAATTAACCAACTCCCAAAAGGAAAAGTATATTCATCATTTTAACTTAATTCTCAGCAAACGTTGTCATTTATATAATTTTACTATTCCATATTACTTCATTAAATTAGCATTATATTACTTAATTTTTATGTTTTAAATAATTTTATTGAGAAATGAATAATGAGACAGTTTCAAAACTGATTAGTAGCTGTATATCTGTCTTAGCTATTTTGAATCTACAGATACAAAATGGTTCTTCAATTGTATTCCCTTTTTTTCTTTACTTATTTCAGAGAAGGGTATTCCATTGTCATTTAAATATGGTAGGTGCTTGAATTCAGAAAAATATTCCAATATAATCCAGTAATCCATAATAGTAGTGGAACTGTCAGTTGTTGACTTGAGCCTTTTACAGCTTAGCCTATTAATATGGCTTTACTTTTTATACGTCATTTTTGTACTTTTCTGCTGGATGCTTAAGACCAAGATAAAGCAAGACCTATACAACAAGAAATTTAACTTTTTTATCTGATAACTTTTGTATCTGATAATTCTTAATTTTCCCCAAGGCATTGTGAAGTTCTAGCAATGACAATGAATGCATGCATGCATCTCTGCATGAACGGTCATTGGCTTGAGCTATTAGCAGATGTACCATCAGAGCGATGTTTCTCAGTAGGATTTATCCTGAAATCCTGTAACACACTTTGTAGATCCTTTGTCAGTGTCAGCCATGTGGATGAGTGATGGCCATTGCTTGACCAATTTTCTCTCTGTGAAAGCCTGAGAGAATGTTTATCTCCATACATATTGCTATAGTGGCAGGATCTATGTCAATTGTGTTTTTTGTTTATTCATTACCTTATAATTAAATACTTGATTTCTTCTGATTCTGTTTCATTATTAAAAATATTGGCTTGATTGTTTTTATTTGTAGGATTTGATTCACTTTTTGTACTGTTTAGTATAGATCTCCCCAGTAACAGAACTTAAGTGTAAAGACATTCTGATAAAAATACATTTTACCAAGGTAATAAGAAATCCATATCAAACTTTGTGCACTTTCCTCCCAGCATGGTTCTATATGAAAGGTAAAAAGTAGAGTCCCTTTCCCATAGCATTCAACTGCAAATGGCAAAATCTGCTAATGCATAATTTTGTAGTGGGTATAAATGAGTTAATAAATACAAAATTGTGTAAGAACTCCACAGGGCATTCAGTGGTCACATAGAAAGCAAAACTGAAGGAAAAAATATACTAAATGCTGGAAATTATAATTCTTACAGAACTTAAGTGTGGTCTAGAACACTGCTGCATGAATGTGTGTTGTATCATGTATTTTAGACATTGTCACAACTACTTTAGTCCTACTTTATTTTTTTGCTCTTCTGTCCTATTTAATTTTCTCCTATTCCTTGCCTCATAATAGATAAATGGTCTATCATCATTTGTATGTTGTAATGTCTTCTTGTTTTCTTTTTTTTGGAGGACAGAAGTTGATGTGTTCCCTTAATGGAGTGAGAGTGATAGAAGAGGCGACTAGGTAGAAATTCAAGAGGCAGAAGTCAAGAGGGGACGACAAAGAAAACTTCTTTCAAACATAAGATGATTCTTTCATGGACGTTCTGGGTGTTGATGAATTCCACATTTGATTTTATCAATTCCTAATTCTCCCCAAGATATTGTGAAGTTCTAGCAATGACAATGAATGTATGTGTGCATCTCTGCATGAACGGTCATTGGCTTGAGCTATTAGCAGATGTACCATCAGAGTCATGTTTCTCAGGGCTGTGATTTTTACCCTCACTGTGTGGGTGGTGCATTGCTATCCCTGCAGCCATATTTGTCATAGCTTGGGTGGAGGTACTGCTGTCATCTAGTGAGTATGATACAGTGAGTGTGGTACTGTAAAGGACAATCCTCACACCAAAGACATATCTAGCTCTAATGTCAGTAATACTCAGGAAAAGGGGAAATACTCCACAAAAAGTTAGTCATTCGAAAGTCATGAAAATGACAGAGAATATCCTGAGACATTTTCTAAAATTAAATCTTTTTCTGAATATAGTAGTTTTAGGACTGTTGTGAGTTCGAGACCAGCCTGAGCTACAAAGTGTGCTTAAGGCCAGCCTGAACTGCATAGTGAGACCCTGTCTCAAAAAGACAAAAAAAGAAAAAAAAAAAAAAAAGAAGAATGTAGTAGTTTTATGTTGTTTCTTATACTAATGAAATGAAATTATTAGATTATTTTTTTTTCTTTTTGAGACAGGGTCTCACTATGCTGTTCAGGCTGGCCTCAAGTTCACTTTGTAGCTCAGGCTGGTCTCGAACTCACAACAATCCTCCTGCCTCAGCCTCCTGAGGGCTGGGATTACAGGCATGCACCACCACGCCCGGCTAAATTATTAGATTATTGATTAAGATTGTCAGCTAAAATTTGATATAGGATGCTTTCTTTTCTTCTTTTTTTTTTGATATAAGATGTTTTCTTTCAACTGTCACCTGAATAAATTGTCTTTTAGGCATGGAACAGCTTTTGTTACTGCTATAATTCATTGTTGTTTACCATAGATATTCAGTAAGCATTTACTTTTAAATGAATACCTTGATAGAGCAAAGTTAACCATTTTTAACAGATTGGTTTTTCCTTCATTCTTTGTGCCTTCCTTCAACCTTTCCTTTTCTAATTTTACAAGTATTTTTATATCTACCATATTACTCAGTTGCTAAATATCTGACCCTCTTCAACAATACAAATATATGCACACAGAAATAATTTTATGCAGTTGTAAAAAATTATGAAATATCCAGTGAATCTAAGCATTCATAAGTGAAAAACTTAGTTGACCTGCAAAGCCAAGACTTTAACAATGAAACAAATATGTAGTGCACAGATTTATTAAAAGCATAAAATTAAAAAAAATACATGACCACCCCTAAATCTATGATCGGTCACTCAAACACCAAATTTTATTTCTATAGATGAGATCGTTAAATTTGAAAATTACTTCTAGAACCTTCCTTTATACCTGATATAGTAGTTGTTACTTCTATACTTATAAACAAAGACATGCATATTTCCATGTAACATTTTCAATCTATTCAAAACCATGATCTCATTCAAAATCTCATATCAATTGATTTAATTTCATCATGCATCCAGGATTTACTTATCTATAAGCTACTTGCTAAGAAAAGGCAAAAGACTGATAGGTCTGCATGAGAATTATTTTCTATGGACAGGTGTCTGTTGACAGAATCCTTATCATTTCTTGCCAGGTTTTTCAAAGAACATTGTGACAACTGCTCACAGTAGGCAGAGTCAGACTCCAGAATTGATTTTGGCACATGGTATTGATCATATTGTTGATGATCTTTAAAACATCTTGCTGTCCCAGACCTTACTTATGTCAGGGAAAATTCACAAATCTATAATAAATCTATCTGATACTGATATGTTCATGCCTTCACCAAATTCTGAAAATAAAAGCACAGGGAGTGAATTGTAATTGTCATCAATATTTAAGAGTCATCTCTTGCCAAAAAGCATCAACAAGCTCTGAGAACATTTTACAAAGATGTTGTTCTCCTTTTATACAATTACTCATTTTACTGCCTTCTGAGGCCCATAAAAGAACCAATAGTGAGGTCTTGGCATTTCTGAAGTTATTATTTCACTTTTGTTCTTTCTGCAAGGAAAGAGATAATGGAGGCTGCACTACAGCAAGCAGGAAGGAAAGGAAAAGGAAGGAAGGCACAGAGAACATGGAATAGGGAACTCGCTGTTTTTCAATTTTCCTGATAAAATACAAAAAAAAAATATCAGAAAAGTGATCATAAAAACTTAAAAAAATTGTAAATGAAAATATTATCTGAAATAAATATGAATATCTGCACGAATATGCCTGCTTGTACACAGAGAAGCATTCATTAATGCATTAATGTATTCAGTGCTCTTGAAGAATGTAAGAAAATGTGTTTGTCCATATTTTCTTTGTCGTCTTGCAAAATTTCTAACTTATAAAAGGAAAAAAGTAAAGTACAAAAAAATAAGCTATGAATAAGTCACCATCAGTGAAAAAAAACATCATGTTCTTTTGGGATTCAATCACTCATCTACTCATTAAACTAAACTGTTTTCTAAAATACGGAAGATATGACATGTACTACAACTTAAGATAGTGCCAGAAGTCTGATGGTTTTATTTCACTTAAAATGAATCAATCCAAAGGAATTACTTGACTTTTAAATACCTCAGGTTTCTTGGCTGAAAGGCTAAAATTAGCCTGCACTTTGAAGACAGATTAGAGTCTCGTCAAACAGCTAAAACAAGTCACCCGTCAATTCTTTAGCTTTGTTAGTTTGAGACAAGACTCTCTTCAGCATGTATACATTAAGTCAGACTTGTAGAGTATATCTCAAACACAAGAGTTTTATCTTATTTCTCCTTTTTCAAATGAATTTGGCCTAAAATGTTAACAAAATTGGAAACAGCTGTGTTAAGAAACTACTTTCTTTTCCATTTATAGTCTTGTCGACCAATATAAACTTCATCATTTTAGAGGAGCTTCTCCCCCCCACACATCCAGATGTTATGGATTTCTCAATAATTCTCAGCAAAATTGCCAAAACCGACAAGAAGTTTTAACATGTAAATTCCACACATTGTTCCAGGCTCATCATGGCCCTTTCTCCTTCAGCCCGGTCCTCATCAGTTTTCAGATGCTCGGTAGTTGACACAGCTACAGCAAAGGACCCTGAGTCATCATCTCTTTGTGGGACGGGTTCCTTTTAAAATTTTTTTTGTCTGATTCATGAACTGCTTTTTGAAAGTCTAAAAATGGTTCATGAATTGCTTGGGAGTTGGCAAAAATTAATAATAATGAGCCCATTTTGAGTACACTGAAATGAACTGATTATCCTTGCAAGCTGTTGCTAATTTGGATTCTGGATGGCAAGAAAGGGTTCTACAGGAGCCCTTTCACTGGCAAGTGGGGCAGATTTCATGGTGTGGCAAAGAAAACAATTCTGTAACCTCCACCTCTGTTTCCTTTCAGGATTGTGGGATAAGGTGTAGGGAAAAAAATGGAGCTGCTATCGACACTGTTTTTTTAAAAAAATATTATTTAATCACACAGAGAAAATGATATATCCTGGAGGGCAATCTAAACAAGTAAAAAAGTGCAGCCATGTCACATAATCCAAGAGTAGAGATGAGTGTTTTTGTGAATAGCAGGAGATTATGTTCTGCAGAATAAGCATGAATATATCTGGTTATTTTATCTTGATGTACTAGCCAACTCTTATTAGTTTTGTTCATATTACTTTTTAGGCTTTTTATCTTAAATTATCAAAGCCATCAGCTTCCACATCATTCTTAAACTGATATACCTAAATGTTATATACAATATATTTTTAATATAAATTAACAAATATTATGTGTTGTGTGTGCATATACAAACAGTGTAAGCATTCTTCTTGGCTGTCATTCATAAAAATAATTAAGTAAAGTAAAGATTAATGGACTAGTGATATTTTTGACTTATTAGAAATTATGTGTACTGAAATCTGAACAACTTGAGGGGGGCATAATTTTGGGAAATAAAAGGCCAATACAAAAGAAATATAAAATGAAAGGAAATTCACATTTGTCTTTACATACACATGTGAATTCAAATATTTTAAAATGTGTTTTTACAGTAATCATATACTTGTAACTGTTTCATTTTGAAACTGAATAAGTAAGCTTTGAAAGCAATAACCTATGAATATAAAATAATTATGAAAACTGTAATTTAAGTTCCTGTAGTTGAAAACACAATATGAACTACTCTTACTTGAAGTTGATGAGCAAGTAAAAAATAATATAAAACAATTAAATAAACATAACATTTAGAGAAATTACATTATCAACACCTCTTGGGCAAACTATGTGTTAGCAGTTACAAATGGAGATCCACTAGAATCTTGTACAATGTTGGAAAGTTCTATATATTTTCACATTGTCTGCTTTGTTCTCTCTTTCTTTTTACTTTTTTATTTATTTTTTTAATTTTTGTTCTATGGAAGTACAAATATCAGTGAGATAGTTTTAAGATACCTTGACAAGATAGATTTGATAAATTAATACATTGCAAACTGTTTTCATAATGTTTTGGTATCATAGAAGGTGCATACACGATATTATACTTGCAGACATTATTATAGAATATGTCCCTTATCAGTAAATTAAGAGAGTGTAGCTGTTTGCATATCTTCTTTTTATACCTGAATTACATCAAAAATTTAATAATTAATACTTTCTACCTTGTTATTTTCTAGTGGTTGTCCATAGTACTAGAAGCTGACATAATATCCTGTCCAACCACCATTAGTGCAAATCTTGTCTCTCATAGAATTATGTAGAAGCACAGCGTTATCTATCCCAACTGTACTGTTCATACACACACATCATGATTCTTCCTTTCTATACCCCTTCCTTTGTCTACACCTGTCAAAGGTGGGCACTCCATTGTCATTCAACTAACTTAGGTGCTTGAACTCGACACCACAGTCTAACACAGTCCAGCATTCCACAACAATAGTGAGTTATCTGAAGAAGTTGTCGACCATAGCCATTTACAGCTCAACTTATTATTATGGCCCCATGTGTCTGCTTTGTTCTGCAATAAAACAGATATTTTCCACATCTTGCTCCTTCAAGTTTTCTTTAGTTCATTTATTTTCTAAATCAAAGCCAAGAAGTACAACGAAGTGTTGAAAATAGTAAAATCTTCTTTGACAATGTGTAGGTTGGCAAAAATTAAGCATAGCTTAAAATTTTTAATAAACACCTAGCAAAAAAACACATTTTCCTATCATATTAAGGAAGTCAGGGAATTAAATACATTAAGTAAAACAAGAAATGCCTGAGAAAATGTCACTGGGATAGGAAACAGCAGAGAGTTCTTGGATACGAAATAGTACCTTTATTTGGAGTTGAGTAAAAATAGACATGAGAATCTTAGTCCTGGCAAAACAATTTAAATCTTTATTTATTTATTTTTTGGTATCTGAGGATTACTAAATCCAGAAAGCCTCCCAGAAATCCAAATTTAAACCAGGTAGTGTTTAACTATCTGTTGCAGGATAAGTAAATGCCAAATCATTTTGGAGTTTAATGCACAAAACCATTTTATTCTCAATGAAAATTTTAAGTGTGAAAGGAAACCAGAAATATCACACCATGCACAAAACTTTAAATCATTTCACAGTATTTTTAAAAAGAATTCACTTAATAATTTCTAAAACGAGCCCTCATGAACCAGGGGAGTATTTATTTAATTGAAAACCTTGAGTGTATTGTCCCCAAATTGTCAAGAAAAAGAATGTAAAGGTCAGAGCATTCCAACTTCGTTTTATTATACTACATTTTACCACCAGACAAAGTAGTATGGAGACATACTAAAAGAAGGAAGTGATAATTTGGTTTCTTATTCTACTTTTCACTATCTGCTATAAACATCCTGAAAATCTTTGTTATTCAACTCACTTTCTCCCTTGGGATTTTCTTCAACCATTCCCTCCCTTCAAAGAAGATAGAGGAAAAACTATCTGAGGACTGAGGTACTGAACGGAGAACAATACTTAATTTCATATTAAGAGAAAAATTGTACTTCTATGTTAAAATGAATTTACAAATACATTACGGAATGGTCATTCTTACAGATTCTATATTTTAGAAGCTAAGGTTATACATCTTAGAAGCAGGACGTCTGATCCTGCTTAGGATGTTACTTCTGAGAGAAAGGTAGGAGGAAGGTAGCCATAATCCTTGGGCTTCCAATCATACTGCGTGGGCTGGCAGATTCCTGGTGCATCTGAGCTGTTGTTCCTTGGAACAGATGTTGGAATGTGCACAGAAATGCAATGGAAAATCCCATTGCAGTGTTTAGAGTGACTACAGGTCCAGCAACCTATATTCCAAAGAACACTTTCATTTGCATCATTCTCTTCATAGTCTCTCTATTCTGCAGCTGTGTGCTCTTCTTCATTCTTCCCCTGGTTCTCACCTTTCCCTGGATCTGAACATTCTTCAGATGAAGGGTCTAACTTTTCCTCTTGTGTTGAGCTAAGCAAATCCACTAGGCAAATCTTACCCGTTCTTTGTTTTCTGTGTAGCAGGTGAGCTAACAAAGAGGCCCACATTGTCAAATGTGGCATCATATTATGTTCAAAGAGAAGCATTATATGATATTCTAAGTTGCACTCTATAGTGCCTTAGTGGAAAACAACATTTTCATTCAATGAGAATGGTGCCCAGCTACTTATTTATTTATTCATTCATTCATTCATTTATTTAGTCTTTTTAGACAGGGTCTCACTATGCAGTTCAGGCTGGCCTTGTGTTCTCAATAACTCTGGCTACTCTCAAACTCACAATGATCCTTCTGCCTCAGCTTCCCCAGTGCTGGGATTATAGGCATGTGCCACCAACCTCAGTTTCAGTAGCTAGCTAAGCACCCAGTGCTGAGGCTAGTGCAGCTTGTGGTACCAAGGATCGAACCTGGGTACTTGTGCTTGCCAGGCAGGCGCTTAGACTGCTGATCTATCTCCCCAGGCCCCAGAGATGCACTTGGATTATAGTATGTACAGATATGAATCACCTTCAGTGCTAAAGAAGGAATAATAAAATAACCATGTTTTTACTATTTCCTTACTCTATGCCTGGTTGACTCTCTATTTCTTTATCTATCCCATTTTTCTTCTACAGAGATTTTATGTTGTTCACGAAAAGCTTAAGAGAATGTCACAGATATGAAATATGAACTACATTATCTTCCAAGATCCTAAAATATCAAATGCCAGACCTCTAGGTAGATCTATTGTCTTAAAAGCTTCAGATTGTGACCACATAGAATTTTGTCTTCCCTATCCATCCTCATATAATATTTATAATATCAGTCACCCAATTATCATTGAAAAATAAATGTAGATCTACTTGTTGGCAGCTCTATAATTATCATGCTATTTCAAGCTCTGATTTTCTTATTGGAGTTTCTGTAGTATTCTATAGGTGGTCAGTCCTTCCACTAGATAAGACCTCTACATAATGTATTTTCCATTGATAGTAAAAGTGAACTTAAGAAAAAATGTATCTTCCATGTCACCATGGTCAAAGCCTTCCAGTGACTTTCTATTTCATTTTAAGCACTAAATCTATTAGGCCTATAATATACTAGAGTAATGATCCTAAAAGGATAGCCTTCATTAATAGGCACTACAAGACCTATGGAATTCCCTGGGAGCTGGCTACTGCCTAAGTATCCCCTAGATCCACCTTTGCTAGTCAGCTAATTCTGTTTCATTCCTCTGGCTTGTTTTTGTCTCAATAGTTAGACCTGAGGTATATCCTTCTTAGAAAATTTTCCCTCAGGATTTCCTATGACTCCTTCTCAGTAAAGTCATCATTCTTTTCAGATATATCATCAAGGGAAATGTTTTTGGGCTAACTTATGTACACACCTTCTTGGGGCTGCTGTCATTCCCTCACTCGGTTTTATTTTCTGCAGGGCTCTGGCTATCATGCTTCTTCAGAATTGCACTGCCTCTGTTAAGCCTGACCCATAAGCTGTTTAACAAAAGAGCAATTCACCAGATGGGCAGAGAGAAAACCTGGGTTCAGTTGAGGTTTTGTAGCTTGGTTTACAGAAGTTCTGTAGCTAAATCTCAAGCCATAAATCTTTGCATTATTTAAAAATTCTCAATTTCTAAGGGTTTCTTCTGCTTCTCTTTTTTTCTCCTCCACCCTATTATATACCAATTTTGAAATTAAACTTCAAAAGTTGTATATCTACCATTTCATTTTCTATTATTCTCCCTCATGAACTAAGGTTATAGTACCATTTTAAAGTATATGGTCTAGTTAGGCACTATTGCCTTTCTAGCTGAATTTCTCACCACTGATGCACAAAGACATTCCAATTTATCTAGTCAAATTGCTCTACACATAATCATTTAGTTTTCACAGAAGTTTCTTTTTCCTAACTGTGCCTCTTACCTAGCCCTAAAAAAATCTTACCTTTGAAAACTCAGTATCTCACTTTTTATGAAAAGTTAAAACTCAAAGGAAATAATTAAAAAGTGAAACAGTGGGTTGCCACCAATAAACCAAATAAAGCAGATAAAATGAAATAATAAAATGAGTTTTAAACTTGAACAATATTGTTTTAACACTGTTCATGATCACTAAGTATGGAACCAATCTATGTATGTGTCAACAGATGAATGGTTAAAGAACATTTTTCAGTCATACAGAAAAATGAAATTCTTACATTTGTAATAGAGTGGATGGAACTATAGACATCATGCTAAATGGAACAGGCCAGATATATATATATAAAGAACTTCACATTCTCATTTGTGTGGAAGTTAGTAGATTCTGGGTAAGCAGAGGATGGGGTGAAATATGAGGTTGGGTTTCATCAATTTAGATATGTGTTGAAATATAACACTGAAATCTAATGTGATGTATAACTAATACATGATAATAATAAAATGAAACATTTGTGAAAACACACAAAAGATCTACAAACTGCTGTACAGGGTTTCAGGGTAAGTCCTGAGGGGATTTTACTGACTTTGTCAGATACAAAAGTTACATTTTTTTGTTACATAGGTCTTGATTTATCTTGGTTTTAACCATCCAGCAGAAAAGTATAAAAACAAGGTGTAAAAAAAGCCTTATTAATACACTAAGCTGTAAAAGGCTAACGTCAACAACTTCTGACATTCCAGTCATGTGGATAATCCACTATTATTATGGACTACTGGAATATATTGCATTGCTTCACTGAATTCATGCACCTACAATATATGAATGGCAATGGAATACCAATCTCTGACAAAAGTTAACCAAAATAGGAGGATATAAATGAGGGACCATTTTTTAGTGAAAAAAATATATATGTATATACAAGTGGTATAGATATACAGCTACTTTCTCTTAGTTCAATGAGAAGAAAGTTTGAACTAATAGTGTGTAGACAAAATATCTCAGAGTATGAATAACTACTATGAAGACAATATGCAGTGTATTAATTATTGTAACCATCCTACTAACCTGTTTTGAAACTGTCACATTGCTTCTTCTTTCTCAATAAAATTATTTATAAAGAAAGAAAGGAAAACACACAAAAAAGAACATAATGAGACATAGAGCAAAAAAGAAGAGACATGACACGCAGAAAGCACTTAAGAAAGGATAAATTTCAGCCAACAACACTGAGAGCAAAAATAGTTGAAGCAGTTCAAATAAATGGCAAACACTATCAGAGTGGATAAAAAAGCGGCATAAAGCTAACAAGTTACTTAACAAGAAATTCACTTTAAATACAAAACCACAAATAATGAAATGCTGAAGTAATACACAGTAAAACATCATTAAAACCGAACTGGGGGTAAAGTGCCAATGGGAATAGGGAAGGGAGCTGTAGGAACCAGGGCGAGGCCCCAGGACAAGCAGCCATTATGGAAGCATGAAGTGCCAGCCCCACAGAACAGTCCTTTGCCTCTGTAACTAACAATTGAGCTAAAAATTTCACGAAGCCAAACTGAATTTTAAAAGAACTAGGCAAATCTATAGTTATACTCAGAAATTTAACAGCTTTATCTTACTAACTCACATACCATGTAGAGAAATAGGTAGCAAATATAAAGAATGGAATACATACTCACGAACTGAAATGACATTTATAGAATGCCAGGAAAGGGGAACAAATTCAAGTGCCTGTGAAATATTTACTAAAATAGTTGATACTGTAGAGTACGAACTAAATCTTAGTACGTTCAGGAAAATCCAAATAACGTGAGGTCAGTCCTCTGAACCAAATGTTATAAGATTAGAAACACTAACTAAAGATATACAGGAAAAAGTCACCATATAATGTAAATAATGTAAAACTCTTATTTTCTCATTAGTGAATAAAATTATAAGATATCTTTAACTAAAAAAGCCCTAAAAACATAATTTTTTGGTATACAGAAGTAGCAGTACTAATGGGTGAAGAGCTAGTTAAAAATCATGGCTTGAATACCATGTTTTGAAGAAATCTATCTCCAAATTAACAGTCTTTATCTCTTGCTTCATAAACAATGAAGCAAAGGTAATAGAAAATGGAAAAGATATAATGAAAACTCCATGAGGACAAGGCAGGAACTTTTTGAGATATTCAGTAAAGTTATAAATTTCTAAATATCAGGAAAAATAGGCAATCAGGAACAAAGAGAGGAGATAATGTTATGAGGAATCGGAAAAGTTGAAACTGTTAATTAACATTACAATATCTGCAACTCATGGAGTCAGATGATTCCTTGGGTTTCTAGTAGTTGACTTAATCCATTGATAACATTCTTTAAATTAAAATGGGATGTCTCCTTTAAAGAAAAAAATGCTTCTAGGAACAACATGGAATTCGATGAAGAGAGGACAATGCATCTTCTCTGGTTAATCATGAGTCTAGTTTTCTAGCCAATATTTAGTATTGATTGCCATGGGACAAAGCCACATTCTTCTTCCAGGCCAGCCAATATCTGAATTTTTCAAGGTCCTACAGCAGAATCAGAGTAAAGATTGATCATTCAAACTCTAAAACATCTATTTTTAATTGCTAAGACAAACATATTATTGTTTTGTTTTGTTTTAAGTAGACAATTGTGGAAAGGTCAAAGAGAGAGCCTATGTGTAAAATCTTTCTATTTCTGAAGCAATGAATGAAGGTTACTTTTCTTCTCAGAGACTAGCTAGTTTTTAATACCTCCTGCACACTTCATTAGTACATCTATGAGGTGAGAAATCAGGGAGTTGTAGTGGCTCAAATAAATTCTCAGCTTTTTAACAATAAATCATATATGACTATAGTCTGTCAGATATTCAAAATCCTAGAATATAAGATAGTAGTGCACAAAAATATATGTAGTCTTTGCACTGAGCAACATTACCAGCCTATTTCATATTGAGAAGGATTTGCATTACACTACCTCAGCTAAACCTGAGCTTGTATTCCTCCTGTCAGCAGCTCCCCAAATCCTGAGATTTCAGGCGTGCGCCACTACCCACTGCACCCTGATGAAAAACACAATTTTGTTTATCACATGAGATTTTTGTCTTGCATATTACACTTTTATTTTGAGTTAAGTTGTCTTAAAGGTGAATGTGTAAAGCATGTAACACATCTTCTTTTTTGAAATGCTTCATATTTTACGATGCAAATGCTATCTGGTATTCTGGTTTTAGGTCCGAATTCAGTTACTGGCACAATTTATTATTCTCTTTTGTTTGCTTGTTTGTTATACTTCCTACAAAATAATAGTGAAAAACATTTACACATTTTTCTCTCAGTAGCACAATTACATGTCTAAAATTGTATTATTTAAATATCAATGCCAAGAATAAACTATCTCATCCAAGAATTACTCACAAAACAAAAATATTATGACACCTTACATTTTTTGAATTCTTCGTATAAATTGAGAAACGGTTTTTATTACTATATTTTATTAAAGCAAGGAGAATTTTTTTTTGCATTATATTGGCTAAGAAGATATATATACCATATAGATTTGGAGATTTTAAAAATAACACATGTACTTGGAAATCTTGGAAGACAGTAAAATCACAGGTACCTTGAACAGGAGCCCAGGCAAGGAATTCCACAAGAAGCCCTCAACTCAGAGAACAAACTGTAGTTAGAAATTTGCTGCTTTTAATTTAGTGCCAGGTGAGAAAGATGTGTCTAGTTTTAATCTTTGCCTTGTAGAGATTCAGTTCTTCCAGCACCATTTTTTAAGGAGCTGATCTTTCTCCCAGTGAAAGTGTTTGGCAAGTCAAAGATAAGGTATCTCACTGTGCTTGGAGTTGTTTCTGCACCCTTTGACCTATTCCGTTGATCCTCATGTCTATGTTTGTTTTGGTGTGGTTTTACTGGTACCATCATTTTTTAATCATAGTTGCGTTTTGGTGCAATTTCAATTCAGAGATTGTATGCTCCTTGTCTTATCTTTGTTGACCAGAATTGCTTTTGCTATTCTAAGTCTCTTCTGGTTAAAAGTGAATTTTAGGAATTTTTTTTTCTAATTCTGAGAGATATGCTATTGGTACCTTGGTTAGGATTGCATTAAATCTGTATAGTAATTTTGGAGTTATGGTCACTTTGACTATATTTTTTTCTTCCTACCTAAATATACTGGAGGATAAACAGGTAAATCTCTTAAAGACATTACTATAGGCAAAAAAATTATGAACAACCTGATAGCACAAGGAATCGACAGCTCAGGTCTCATCTTACTACAAAGCTTTGGTATAGTGAAATAAATCACCAAGAAAGTGAAAAGACAACCCACAGTGTGAGGAAAACAATGTTGACTGTTCTTCAGACAAAAGAATAATATCTAGAATATATAAAGAACTCGAAATTATCAGACTTCCCAAAAGGACATGACTCAAAAATGGGCATTTGAGATAAGCATATAGTTCTCAGATGAAGAAGTAAAATGGTAAATAAATACATGAAAAAAGTTCAATACAATTGATCATCCAAGAGATGCAATTTAAAGCAGTGCTAAGATTTCATCTCACTCCAGAAAGATCACCTACCATCAAGACTTCAACCAACAGTAAATGCTGTAGGTCTGTGGGGAGAAAGGGATGACTCTCCACTGTTAGTGGAAGTGTAGATTGGTATAAACATTATGGAAATCAGCATGGAGATTTCTTTAAAATCTGAGACTAGAGGTCTTCTGTGAGCCAGCTGTTCTCTTGTTCCCAAAATTAAAAGCATTGTAGTGCAGCTATATGTACTCATCCATGTTTATAGTGGCATAGTTTGTAATAGCTAAATATTGGAAACAACCTAATTGCCCACCAACTGATGAATAGATAAATAAAATGTGGTGTTTTTTTTTTTATAATGGAGTACTACACTACAATAAAATAGATAAACATGAAACATTTATAGGTAAACAGATGCACCTTGAGAACCACTCTCTTAAGTAAATTAAATTGGATACATATGTTCAAATATTGCATGGTTTCTCTCGTATGAGAAAATTTAAGTAAGGATCAAAATGTGTAATAGATAGTAAGGAATGGGAACAAAATCTTCAAATGAGAAGGGGAACAATGGTAGAAGGAACAGAAGGGACAAGAATAAAAAGAATGGAAACAGAGATGCTATAAAGAAGGGGGAAAGAGGGTTACAAGAGAGGGTAGGGGAGTGGGGAAGTAAGGTAACAAGATCAAGCATGTGCTGGTACAAACTCCATACAATGCATGTTATTATTGTGTATATCTGAAATGTCCCAATAGGGTTGAAGCGATAGCTCAGCAGTCGAGTGTCCGTCTGGAGAGTGCAAGAATCCAAATTCAATCCCTGGTACAACACACCTTGCCAGCATGCAGTTCTGGGTGTGCCATGCCTGCCAGGAACCAGGCTTGGTGGCACATATCTGTAACTTCAACCCTGAGAAGGCTGAGACAGGAGGACACCTACAAGTTTGAACTATTTAGCAAGACCCTCTATCAAAAAAATTGGGCTGGAGAGATAGCTCAGTGGCATAAGTGCCAACTGGCGAGTGCGAGGCCTTGAGTTTGAACATCGGTACTGGTACCAATAAAATAAAAATTAAAAAGAAACTTGCTGCTTCTTTGTGCGTATGCACATTTGTATATGTGTGATTTTTAAGGCTCTAATACCAAATAAACTTCAGTAAAGAGATTTGTGAAAAACAATTGATTCATTAGCTGGATCAGAAAAGCACAGGGAAAGATAAAATATGTTTTGTTGTTGTTCTGCTTTACAAGAGCTCTCTCTAGTAGCCCAGACTGGCCCCTAACTCACAGGGACTCTTTATCTCAGCTTCCCACGTGCTGGCATCACAGGCATGCACCACCACATCTGGCTCCAAATCTATTTTCAAATGATAAAATGAAAAATAAAAAATAAGCTTTATTATTAACTGATTGAATGAATAGTAAATGCTTGAAAGAAGGTCTTTCCATAGTAAAACTACTGTGATAGCGAGGGGTGGTAATGCAAACTGGTAATCTTAGCACTTGGGAGGCTGAGGCAGGAGGATTGTTGCAAGTTCAAGACCAAGACCAGCTTGGGCTACAAAGTGAGCTCAGGGCCACCCTGAACTGCATAGAGAGACTCTGTCTCAAAAAAGACCAAAATCAATCAATCAATCAATCTACTGTTAACTAGCGTTTTGATTTTCTGAACTGAAATGATAAAAACAAGAATGTGTAAGATTTGAAATTCATGGAGGAAAGGTTTTTTGGCCAATATTTGTGATGGAATTTTTCTCAATGACATAGAGATAGGCCTGTGATATTAATCCTGCTCAGGGGTTTATCAATCAATTTTGAGGACCTGCCAGATAGCTCAGCATACTAAAGCATCTGCTTAAGCAGAGCACAGTGGCCGGGTCCGAATTTCTGGTCTTCAGTGCCAGCCCTGCCCCTGGGGCATGCTGAGACAGTGATTGAGAATGTGTGTGGTGGTGCGAGCCTGTAATCCCAGCACTTAGGAGACTAAAAACAGGAGAATCTCTATGAGTCAGATCTACATAGTGAGCCCCTATAGACCCTGTAGTAAATACATCCAAAAAAAGAAAGAAATCAATTTTGAAAGTGATATTTCCATGTATTGCAGCTCTCCATGTGTCATTATTTGTGTGATTATTGGTATATACTATAGCTTTAGAAATTTTTTTTAATAATAGTTTGGTTGACAAAAGTATGTTAGGTAAGTAATGCTGAAATAACCAAATGGCATAAATCTGGTGGTTGATAGATGGAACAAAATGATAGCAAGAGATGTGTTCAGAAGGAGTTGTAGCTCAATGGGACAATGAAATAAAACCAATTTTTTCAGCTTTTGAAAAATACGTGGAAGAATATGACATTTTCTTCAAGTTCTTTGGATTGGGTCTCTAACTATGTTCAGCTGATTGTAGAAGGAAAGGAGACTTACAGATGCTAATTACATTAACTAAATTTAGGGTGGCTGCCTTATAGCTGTAAGAATATTTTCAGGAAGAGCATGGAAGAAAGCTTTTCGAGTCTTATATAGGGTAATATACATTTGTACTAATGTCATATACGTTCATAGTTCAACTGGGTGTATAGTCTTGGAATATGAACTTTCACCTGAAAATTATTTATACAGGAGTGACTGAGATAGTTCAGTGGTCTAAGTGCCTGCTGGCAAGCTCAAGGACCCAAGTTCAATTCCCAGTACCTTATGCCATGCTGGCCCCAGAGCTGGCCCTAAACCTGGGTTTGGTGGCACATGCCTATAATTCCAGCACTGGGGAGGTTGAGATGGGAGTAGCACTATGAGCCCAAGCTGTGTAGTGAGACCCTGCACTAAATCAATCAATTAATCAATCAATCTTTAAAGCAAAACAAAGCAAAAACTATTCATACACTGTTCCACTGTTTTCTGTCACTTGTTATTGCTGGGAAAATATGTTAATCTAACTGGAGTTTATTCCTTTTAAATACGTTCTTTGCCTTGATGCTTAAAAAGTAACTTATTCATGAAAATAAAATAATAGCTTTTTGCTTTTCTTCTTGCAGTCCATATCTTTGGCTTACTTATAAACTGAAAGACAATAAAATATGGGTTATCCTATCCTTCTCTTTCTTTCTCTGTATTTTTGTGTCATATTTGTAGTAGTTTTTAGTAACAACCTGTCCAATCCTTCATGCTCACAATTTTGGGAACATTTTAACATTGCACCCCAATTACTATATTTACCTCTGTTTATTTTGTAGGATTCCTGGAGGCATCAAGCTGTTAGCCTGTGTTTGCTCAGTATCATCCTAGCAGAGGTACACTTCTGGTGCTTGCATCCAGGTAAACAGTTGCATTATATTCCTTGTGGTCAGTTATTTACCAAAAAGTATTTCGTTGCAGTCTTAAGCCATGTATTCCTATGATACAAACTGATATTGGTAGGCCAGTGCCCTGGGAGATGACCTATACCAGGCAGTGTAAAAGTGAACATTCCAAATGTGTTCGTTGTGACTTTGACATTTCATTGCACTGATAGCCACCATGACAGTGCTACTTATCTCCCCGTGTGTTTCACCCATATTTCTACTTGGTCTCTGGCTGTCCATGGCAGCCTTACCAAGTGCCTTTTCCTAGGCTGCTCCTTCAGTATGCTTCTCACTGCATTCTGTGCTTTCCTTTTCAGACAACATGTGTGCAAATATAGCACAAAGCTTTTGGCACACTTCTGGTACCTATGAGCAAAAGGTTTACTTTCACAGATGGTTCCATTTGCCTGCATGGCCCAATCTCATTTCCGGTCCTGTTCAACAGGTATACCAAGCTTAGGTGTGTAGGTATCTGTGCCTTTGCTGTCTTTCTGATATAGCCAGCTGCTGTGGGAACAAAGGTATGTGCTGGAAGTAGTTGAAGAAACAAAGAATTCAGATAGAATAACCATCAACTCTTACCATCCTGAAGCAGGCACAGGGGCTGGGGATTCAATCTACATGCCTGCAGTGCCTGCCTCCCCTTGCCCTGGGGCACCCTGAGATGGTGACTCAGACTCTGCTTGGTGGCACCTACCTGTAATCCCAGCTCTTGGGAGGCTGTAATCAGGTTGATCACTATGAGTCTGATCTAGCAGTGAGACCCTGAACACCCTTAGATCCCTCCCTATAATGCAAAAGCAAAAGGCCCTGAATCTCTGCTTGTTCTCAACATTTAATTTTCTCAAGGCAACTCTAATTTCTTAATTAATCAGATAATTTTAAAAAAGAGAATATTTGTAATAATCTCAGTAACCACACTGTAACTAGACTTATGTATATTGGACTGGAAATTGAGTTTTCCTACTGCAGTCCTGTCGTAGATTTCTTTCTCCCATTTTAAAACTCTGAATTGTTTCTTTTTTTTATTTTTATTTTTTTAATTTATTTTTATTTTATTGAAGTACAAATATCAATCAGACAGTTTCAAGACACCTTGACAAGACAGATTCGTTAAATTAATACATTGCAAACTGTTTTCATAATTTTTTGGTATCATACAAGGTGCATACATGATATTATATTTACAGATATTATTTTAGCAGATGTCTCTTATCAGTAAATTAAGAGTGTAGCTGCTTACTTATCTTATTTTTTGTACCTGAATTGTATCAAAAATTCAATAATTATTTTCCTAGTGGATGACGGTAGTACTAGAAGCCGACATAATATCCTGTCCAACCACCATTAGTGCAGATCTTGCCTCTCATAGGATTATGTAGGAGCACAGCGTTATCTATCCCAACTGTACTGTCTATACACACACATCATGATTTTTTCTTTCTACAACCCTTCCTTTGTCTACACCTGTCAAAGGTGGGCACTCCATTGTCATTCAACTAACTTAGGTGCTTGAACTCGACACCACAATCCATCACAGTCCAGCATTCTACAACCATAGTGAGTTATTCAAAGAAGTTATCGACCATAGCCATTTTCTGAATTGCTTCAATGGAAAAAGTCTCCCTCACTATCAACCCTGGAATATTCTCACCTACTTAGAGAGGAACAGAAAAAAACTAAAGTAAAAAGAAAAAAAAATAGGACTGGGGAGATGGCTCAGTGCAATAATCGCTTCCCTGGCAAGCTCAAGGGGCCTGAGTTCAATCCCCATTTCAGCAAAAAAAAAAAAGAGGAAAGAAAGAAAAAAATGGATTTATTTTTGTAGATTACCTTAGTTCTCACTGGAAAATAGTAAAGTATTGAGCATACCCCACATGAAAAGGCTTTTATACAAAGTTTTACTACAAATTAGAATGAACCAAATTCAACAAGATAGTCAGGAGTTAATATCTATGTTCAGCTCAGGCCCCAAAAATTCAAAGACCCAGTCCAAAAGTGGGAAACTGAGATGAGTAACTACAAATGATAAATAAATACATGAAAAGATGTTCCACAGCAGTGGCCATTGGAGAAATTCAAATTAAAGCAACACTTGGATACCATCTCACCCCAGAAAGAATGACTATCATAAAAAAAAAAAATGTCATCCAATAACAAATTCTGGAGACTTTGGGGACAAAGGAACCCTTCTCCACTGTTGTTGGGAGTGTGGGCTGTTACAACCATTATGGAAGTCAATATGGAGATTCCTCAAAAACAGGATTGGAGGTCCTGTTCAAGCCAGCTATTCCTCTCCTAGACAATCCTATGACTTTTTTTTTTCTTGTCTTTTATTTTCTTTTATTACCTTTTTTATTTTATTACAAAAATTTCCTTTAAAGAGAGTATAGCAATAATTGATACGACATTAGAAGCAGTACTCATTTAGAAGACCAAAATGATAGGTAGTTCAAGCATAGTTTTTGGGCAAGATATCGTGTCTGTATCTTGTCCTCTGAATATCTACTATGAAGATAGCACTATGAAATGTATTGATGATTGTAACTATCCTATTAACCTGTTTTGAAACTGTTTCATAGTTATTCTTTTCTCTTTAAAATGAATAAAAATTTTTAAAAAATAAACTGCACATTTGATGGAATACAAACTAACCAAGACCAAAAAAATAAATAAATAAAAACTATATTTCAAAGTGTAATATGCACAATGGAATAAATTAGTTTTGGTAGCTGAGGAGAAGGAATTTTACCAGTTGCAAGCTGGAGTACATTGTTTTTGTAAGACACTGAAAAGAGCTAAATAGTGTTAAGTAGTTTAAATGATTTCTAAAAATTTGCTTCTCTTTCTGATCATGAATGTATATATATATATATATATATATATATATATATATATATATATATCCATACATACATACATACATACATATTCTTATTCATGTACATATACATATATTTATAGTTAGGAAAAAGGATAAAAGAATGAAATTTAAAACTCAACATGGGGCTGGCAAGATAGCTCAGCAGACACAAGTGCAGGGCCCACACTTCATTCCCCCCAGAGCAGGCTGAGCTGGCCAGAGTCTGAGCGTGTTGGCACACACCTATAATCCTAGTGCTGGGGAGACTGAAAACAGGTGGATCACAGTGAGTTTGAAGTGTGTAATGAGACCCCGTATCAGCCAAACACATAATAGTAGTAATAGTAGTAGTAATAGTAATAATAATAATAATAATAATAATAATAATACTCAATGTGTTACACTATCAAACTTTCCTTTTCTTTTTGTCTTTTTGAGACAGGGTCTCACTATGCAGTTCAGGCTGGCCTTAAGCTCACTTTGTAGCTCAGGCTGGTCTTGAACTCACAACAATCCTCCTGCCTCAGCCTCCCGAGTGCTGGGATTACAGGCATGCACCACCACGTCCGGCTTTTTTTTTGTCAAATTTTCTTTTTTCATTAAAAATAGGGCATAAATCCAACAAGATAACCAATTTACTAATACAAATAAATTGCTGCCCTTTTAAATATAATGAACTGTGAGACTCTTATTATTCTCCTTACAGTATCAGTATTTTGTTTTGCTTTTAAATAAATATCTCCTCTTTCTTAGTATAGCTGATTATTTCCAAATTATTTCCAATCATATTTGATTTGGCTCTGGGAGGTAACAAAATTGCTCAGTAATCCACCAGACAAGTGGCCAGTGTGTCCTTGGAAACCATTTAGCTAACTTATATACAAAAAAAAGAAAACAACTTCTTTTACACACACACACACACACACACACACACACACACACAAATTCTTGAGTTTACTATTTCATGAGGACCCTTTCATTGTAAGGCACAGGAACAAAACAAAAATCGATTTAAACATCAAAGGCTGATAACTGAGTTTTGGAAAGATATTGAGGTACATTAAAAATTCAAAGGATAGGAACAGAACTTAGTCAACTCTTGGGACTTTGTAGATTCACGACTGGAAGCTTCCACTAGTAACTTCCACCTCTTAAGTTTTTGAATGTGGCAGGGAAGTGGCTACAACATATTTGAGAAGAATATGTTATTGCTTTGGTGATGAATTAGAAGGGAATGTTTTCCCTTTGGTCCTAGCAGTAAAAGTAGCAGGGAACACTGACGGAAGCTGCATGGAGAAAAGTTAATATCGGAACCAATTCTGGAGAGACATTATGAATTATTCTGATTATTCCAACTCATTATACACTGATCCAAGAAACAGAGAGTTGTAGTCTGGTACCAAAGGAAAAGGAAAAGAGCTTTGAGAAGACAAAAACTGTAGTCGACCAATTAGATATATCAAACTCAACCCACAGGTGGCAGCCACTTTCTTGGCTCCAGAACTCAACTTTTCACACCTGCCCCACCACTTACAGGAGAAGAGGATTTCATTTTCAGCCCATACCCACTGGCCTCAAGGTAGGATGGACAGCAAAGAGGCAGAGCAAAGCAAGAGCTGCTCCTAATAGGGTAGCCAAGAAGGGAGGAGGTGGGGCAGGAGAGCAGCATACGACCCATTTGTCCTGCTTCTTCCCACCATGCCCAGTGTCTCAACAGGACATTTAACCACACACTCACTGGAGACCAACCTACCCATGAACTTGTCAGTGCCCCTGTGATCTAGGTGCCTCCCCAAAGCCTCACCTCTGTGTGCAAGTGCCTGCACAAGATTCTTCATCTAGAACATAACATTACATAAGGCATTTGGCAGGTGGCTACAAATACAGGAATATGTTGGCTTCATGTCCAAGCCTAGGTTTATTATTGTATTCCCTCTTCCCACACACGCACATCTCTTTATATTTCCTATGGTATTTTTGTCAAACACACACAATCTTACACAGTCATTTAGTCTTTTTTGAGCTTCAGTTCCAAAATAGAAGCATTAATGCCCATTAAGCAAAGGGTCTTCCATTAATGTGCTATACTAATTGCTGTAAGTTCAAGGCCAGCCTCGACTTCATATGGAGAACCTGTCTCTAAAAAAGCCAATATATTTTAATTGGATATATCACAATCTTTTCATGACATAACTGTTATGTGACCTTTACTACTGAAAGTTTCTCTGCTCTGTTGACTCTTTGGAACTACTTGCAGTTTTCCTTAAATATCTCACGCTCTCATGTCTCTAAAGGTGCTGTTCCTCTGCCTGGAACTGTGTGCGTGCTGCACTTCCTCAGCATTCTTTCTTCACTCATTCATCCAATATCCACCAGTCACAGTGCAGATAGCTTGACCTGTGACAGTCAGCCTCTGGTGCACCTCAGATGTACCGCTGTCAACCCACCAGCCTTTTGCCCTCGACTCTGCTCCTTTGTTGTGCTTGCTATGATCATGGCTGTCTCATACACTCTTCATGTTTGTTTATCATTTAGTTTCCAGAATAAAACTGTGACCTTGCTGAGAGACAGTGCTTTATACCAAGTGTTGTAGCCCAGGCCGGAGTACCAAAGTACCACAGGGTACTGCACATAAGACTAGACAGTTTCTGTTCAACAGAAATGGGATTATCTGGATTTAAGTGCAACGTGGCACATGTATTCTTTAGATAATTACATTGGTAATGTGTATGTTAAAAGGAAACAAAGTTTCCCTTCGATGGATGTGTTTACAGATACTGTTGCTATCATTTGGGTGATTTTCTGTCCTATTAAGTCAAATGTTATTTATATTATCATCCAGCCTATCAATATATATCACTGCTAGCAAAGACCTAAATGTTGACCCTAGAAACATGCTGCAAAAGACACTCATTTCTGATTATAAGTCTAATTTAATTATCTTTACATTTAAATTTCTGCATCATTTCAAAAATTTGGTACAGCCTATTTAGGTAGACAACAGGGACCAGGTTTCGATCCCCAGAGTGCTGTGCCAGCCCTGCACCTGAGGCAGGCTGGGATGGAGGTTGGATTGGGCATGGTGGCACACCTGTAATCCTAGTGCTTGGGAGGCCCAAAGCAGGAGGAACACTATGAGTCTGATCTGTGTAGCGAGACGCTGTAGACCCTGTACTAAATATATAAAAAAGATGTTGGTACAGCAGAAAATGCACAAAAATTTGCTGAATGCAAAGTTTATTAATTAGCCTGGTGAGGTTTATAAATAAAGACAATGAAACTTGTTTGACTTAATGTGCTCTAACTTTTCTGACTTGCAGTCACAATATTTAGGATTTTTTGCGTAAAAATTCATGGTCTGTATTCCATAATATGCAGCAATACTCTGTTTTCAATACAATATTTGTAGTATTGTTCAACATCAATTTTGAGTACTTTCCAATTTTCAGTGGTGATGCAAGCAACCACAAGTCTTCCACATTCCCTATGGAAATCATTTTCACAATACTATGCTATAGAAAGGTTCTGTGATTAGCAACTAAAACAATAATTCTTAAAATATTTTGAGCAATGTTGCCTCTACTGAAGGATGTTGCACTACCTCTGAAGTCATCAGATAGCTTCCAAAAGTGAGCACTGTATGTTACAGTGCTCATCTGTATTCTAATTCAGTGCACTTGTTTCTTTATCAAAGGGAAATCATTATAACTCTACATTTAACTGTTAAATTTAGTATCCATTTCCTCAGAGTTGGATTCTGTCAGAAATCATCCTTCTCATCTTAAGGATCAAAAGTCATATAGAACATTACTGTAAGAGACAAAGGAAATTGTTAATTATCACATCCATAGTCTAGTATTAAAAGTCTTATAGTAGATTATGATGTCCTAATACCTATTTTTATCACAGATGTTCATATGAAATCCATACATGAATTTACAAGAAGCTTTCAATTGGTTGATGTTGCATGAAAAAAATCTGTTTACATGAATAATGCATGTCTCACTTTCTAGTGATTTACAATTTTCATTACATTCTCAAAGGAGTTCACAGAGCAAAAATGACCATATTTGTAACCATAGTCTTGAATAGTAAATGATTTGTTAAAGTAGAAAAATAACTATTATGAGATGTATAAATACAAGAGCATGATTTTTTTTTACAAAACATTTAAAGTTTTCAAAGCATTAACATTAGGCTATACTCTTAAAAATCTTACACATTCAACAGAATTTCTCCTGAATATAATGATAGCCTAATCATCACTGGAGTGCAAGTTGGTTTATGGAGATTTACATATTTGTTTTGTAAATGTTTCATGGGTGAAATTATTAATTAGAATCTAATTAATATTTGTGTAGCTGAGAACATATTTTTAAGCTTCAGAATCAAGAAAATAGAGAATAGTTAATTACCCATCTCTGATCTCTTCTTTAAAATGCTTCACTGCTAAACTCAGCAGTACAAAGGAGAAATTAATAAAAATAAATTTGAAATAATTTAATCATACTCTTCTCATTTTGCCCAATTACTGGAATTCTTTAACTATATTTTGATCCACTTTAATGCCTTATTAAATAAAAATTTTGTGAACATTTAATAAGCTTGTAAAAGGTAATTGATAGTACTTAAGAATTATACTGAAGAACCCCCCCCCCCAAATGTTAGCATGAGAAGGGCATAATTTAAACTGTAAAAATATACCTAGGGCTGGATATATAGGTCAGCAGCCCAACACCTGCCTGGCAAATGTGAGTTCTGAGCTCAGGGTCAGGTATAAAAAAACAAAACAAAACAAAACACATATGAACAGAAAAAGTAGAGTGGTTAAAAAATATTACAATGAAATGAGCTGGACAGTTGTAGCCTAGGCAGTGCAGGTGCTTGCTCTGCATTACACCATACAGGCTCCGATGCAGGAGAGCCTAAAGTGAAATATTCCATCAATGATGGAATGGGGCAGGGAGCAATTGACTTTCTGTTTCTTAGTTTTCTCATCCTAAAGCCAGAGATGATAATAGTGAGTGAAATAATTTCTTGATGTTAAAAATTAGACAGAGTACATAAACTAAATGCATATTTGTTGTCTTAGCTGACAAATAAAAACTTTAAATGATATACATTAATTGTGTACATTGTTATATATATATATATATATATATATATATATATATATATGAGATAATACTTAAATAAGTTTAAACACATCCACCTGACAACCATTTATCTTTTCTCATTATGAAAACATTTTGAAACCTTTCTTCTAGTTTTTTAAATATGTATATTCTTTTCTCAACACACTTCCAGCCCTCAGGCCCCCGCCTATATTCTCACTTGCCTCTTATAGTTGCATTGTACTCTCAACTATTTTGCTTTCTTTTTTTTCATCAGTACCTGTTTATAGAAGATAAGGTCTATGTTTCTCTTAGAGATTAACTACATGCACTTAATATGCCTTGATTAATCTTATCTTTCCCCTTTTCTTCCCCTCCTTTGGCTCCCTGTCTGTTTCCTGTTCCATTTGCAGAAGATCTCTCTCTGTTTTCCTTTGTCTCTTTAAAATTATTTCTAGTTTGGATTTCTCCATGAGAAAGTTCTGTGATGTTTACTGACGTTTTCTCACTTAATGTTATGGTCTCAAGCTGTATCCTTTTTCTTACAAATGACACAGATTTATCTTTCTTGATGGAGGAGTGGTACTCCATTGTGCCTAAGTACTGCATTTCCTGTAGCTATTTATAGGTATAGAGGCCCCTTACAAGGCTTAGCTGATGTGTTGTGCCACCATAAACACAGCCGCGCACGAGTCACTGTGCTATGATGTCTTTAACACATTTGGAAAGATACCAAGAGGTGAACAGCCGAGTTGAATAGAATTTTCAGTTTCAGCTTTTGAGGAATCTCCATACTGATTACTATGTGTTGTACAGTTTATGTTTCTGCCAAGAGTGTAGAATTGGGTGCCTTTTTTCACAGCCTCACGTGAATTTCTATCTCTGGGCCTGCCAGATAGATACCTTAGAGGATTAAAGCACCTGCTTCGGCACACACAGGGACCTGGGTGCGATCTCCTACATGCTGTGCCGGCCCGACCCCGGGTGCACGGAGCCAGCGATGGAATACAGGAGTGGTGGCGCTAGCCTATAATCCAGCTTTTGCAGTCTGATAGCAGGAGTTATTGTAGTGGGACCCTGTACATACATAAAAAAAAAAAAATAAGTAAATAAAATAATTTCTATTTCTATTGTATAAGTATTTTAATGATAACTATTCTTTCTGGAATAACATGGAATACAGTATTTTATTTTGAATTTTCCTGATGACCAGGAATACTATCTTTTCATGTATTTATTAGATATCTGTGCTTCTTCTGACAAGTGCCATTAATTTCAGTTGCCCATCTTAGATGGTAGTTTTATACAGGTGAATCTGATTATTTAAAATATTTATGTATTCCAGAGCTAGCCAAATAGCTCAGCAGATTAGAGTGCCTGCTTAGGTAGACGCAGAGGTACAGGATTTGATCACCAACCTGCCCAGCTGGCCCCGCCTGCAGGGCGCGCTGAGAGGAAGATTACGATTGGGTGTTGTGGCACGTGCCTGTAGTCCCACCTCTTCGAGGGGCTGAACACAGGTGGATCACTACGAGTCCGATCTACATAGTGAGGCCCTGTAAACCCTTACTAAAAATACAAAACAAAATATTTATGTATTCCAGATATTTGTCCTCTGTCAGAGAAGTAGCTAGCAGAACACTTACTGTCTCCTACGTTGTCTCAATCTATGAATTCAGATCTATAAATTGTTTCCTTTGGTGTGCAGATTTTTAATTTGATATAATCATAGTTGATGGTTTTTTTTTTTTTTTTTTTTTTTTTTTTTTTTTGTCTTTTTTGAGAAAGGGTCTCACTATGCAGTTCAGGCCGACCTTAAGCTCACTTTGTAGCTCAGGCTGGTCTCGAACTCACAACAATCCTCCTGCCTCAGCCTCCCAAGTGCTGGGATTACAGGCCTGCGCCACCACGCCCGGCTGATGGTTTTTGATGAGGTATCTTGTGTAACTATTATCATGTAGAGAAAGTTCTTTCCTCTACTTAGATCTTCAATAGTTTTATCCCTTTTATCTTCCAGCAGATTGTTATAATATTTCTGTGTATAATATTTTAAACATTGCAATATAATGTTTGTGTTATGATATGTATGTCTTTGACTCACTTTGACTTTACATTGGTCCGTTATGAAGTATACATGTATGGGTTAAATCTTCTGAATGTATGTAGCCAGTTTTTCTGATTCTTCTTGTGGAAAAGGTTGCCTTTCCTCTAACTTATGCCTCTTGTACTTTTGTCAAAGATCAGATGACAGCATATGTGGAGTTTCCTCAACTTCTGTGTAGATCCTCAGGTCTTCTTCCAGTGACTCTCTAGTACGAATTGCAGGCAGGCATTGTGATGCCCTCTGCTTCACTTTTGCTGCCCAGGAATGCTTCATCCAGCATAGATCTCCTTTGGTTTCATTACCTAAATCTTAAAGTAGATTTTCTAATTCAGTGATGAAGGATGTTGATATTTTGATTGATATTGCATTGAAAGTGCATAGCAGTTTTGGCTGTATACCCATTTTGAAAATGTTGATTCTGTCTATCCAGGAATAAGAGTGACTCTCCATTTTCTTTCTTTCTTTCTTTCTTTCTTTCTTTCTTTCTTTCTTTCTTTCTTTCTTTTTTTTTTTTTTTTTTTTTTTTTGTCTTTTTGAGACAGGGTGTCACTATGCAGTTCAGGCTGGCCTTAAGCTCAGGCTGGGCTTGAACTCACAACAATCCTCCTGCCTCAGCTTCCCAAGTGTTGGGATTAGGCATGCGCCACCAGGCCCGACCTTGACTCTCCATTTTCTAGTACCTCTTCACTCTCTCTCTCTTTTTTTTAGAAGACCATCATTTTCATAATTTGATTAATTTCTGAGTATATAATTTTTCTTGATGATATCATAAATCTTATTATATTTCTAATCTTTTTACTTGTAAAATTTGGGGGTATACACTACCGATTTTTATTTATTATTATATAATAATTATTATATATTATTTTGTTAATTATGGATTCTCTTATGTAAGATTTAGATATTAATTTTAGGAGTCATTTTATAAAAGTTTCTGGAACATCTATGAAAAAGATTATGTCATCTTCAAGTAATGACAATTTGACTTTTTTATTTCCTGTATATATGTCTCTTTTATCCAGATGTTTTATTTTTTAATCCAGTCTGCCAATCTGTGCCTTTTGTTGGAAGACTTCAGGTCACTTACCTTGAGAGTTATTATTGAAAGATATTGAGTTATTCCTGAAATTGCACTATTTTTCTGTTGTTGATCCCTTAAGTTTCCTTTTTTAACTATGCATCCTGCTTTATGTATTCATTCCATCAGATTTTTTGACATTGTTGGCTTCATCAGTTCTTGCTGGAATGTCATTGACAAATTTATACAGTTCAGATTTAGTGTTTATCAGTTCCTTAAAGTGTTCCTGTCATGGAAAGGTGTTACTTCTCCATCAACATTAAAAGATAGTTTTGCAAGATTTTTATTCTTGGTTGAAAATTATTTTCCTTTGTAACTTTAAATACTTCACTCTGAAATTCACATTTAAAGTCCTCTGTTGGATTGTGGTGTCGAGTTCAAGCACCTAAGTTAGTTGAATGTCAATGGAGTGCCCACTTTTGACAGGTGTAGACAAAGGAAGGGGTGTAGAAAGAAAAAATCATGATGTGGGTGTATAGACAGTACAGTTGGGATAGATAATGCTGTGCTTCTACATAATTCTATGAGAGGCAAGATCTGCACTAATGGTTGTTGGACAGGATATTATGTCGGCTTCTAGTACTACGGTCATCCACTAGGAAAATAATTATTGAATTTTTGATATAATTCAGGTATAAAAAATAAGATAAATAGGCAGCTACACTCTTAATTCACTGATAAGAGATATCTGCTAAAATAATATTTGTAAATATAATATCATGTATGCACCTTGTACAATACGAAAACATTATGAAAACAGTTTGCAATGTATTAATTTATCGAATCTGTATGGGTAAGGTGTCTTGAAACTGTCTGTTTGACATTTGTATTTCAATAAAATAAAAAAAAATTTTATAAAAATTAAAAATAAGCCGGGTGTGGTGGCGCAGGCCTGTAATCCCAGCACTCGGGAGGCTGAGGCAGGAGGATTGTTGTGAGTTCGAGACCAGCCTGAGCTACAAAGTGAGCTTAAGGCCAGCCTGAACTGCATAGTGAGACCCTGTCTCAAAAAGACAAAAAAAAAAAAATTATAAATAAATAAATAAATAAATAAAGTTCTCAGGGCCTACTGTAATGTTAATGTGTTTAACCTTTGTAATTGATTTGTTTTACTTTTCTCTGATTCTGCTTGTGTTATGCTTCTGGGATTTTGACTCATGTGTTGCAGGAAGAGTGTTCTCTTATTATTATTTGGAATTCCATATTTTTCACTTACTTATTTGTTGGGCTCTTTCTCCTTACTTAGACAGTTTTCTGCTATGCTTTATGGAAACAGAAATTTTAAATCACATGTACACTGATACTTAATATTTCTCTTCTTCTAATTAGCCTTATGGTCATCTTCTTAGCATTGTATATCAGCTTTTATTTTAGATCAATTTACTTTGCTGTCCTATTTTTAGGCTGTCTCCAAGTACACACTCTTGTTCCTCTCTTCTGCCCTTGACACCTAACACTAATCATATTTTTCACTGTTCCTATTCATATATTTAGTAGAATTATCTCTGTGATTTCTATTTATAACACTGACTATATATATATATATATATATATATATATATATATATATATATATATATATATATATATATCTGCTGGCTGTTTATATGTCACATTTTGAGAAATCTCTTTAGGGCTATTGTCTTCCCATTTACCATTTACTACTTATTTTTTAATCTGGCTATTTGTAAGCATATCTATCAGGCTAGCCAAAGTATTAAGATTATTATGCAAACTACAAGAGTATTGCAATATACAAGTAAGAGAATTATTAAAGCTGTTTATAGAGCAGGATCTGATGGACCAGGAGGCTCAGAGAAAGAACTCCGGAATTTGCCACACACACTGAAGGACGAATAGCCCTCCAAATACTCTCAGTGATGTCCTTATATGAGCTACTCTAAAGCTTTCTGATTGCAATTTCACTTTCTAGATGGCTGACCTCATAAATGTGAAGGTAACCATGTTCATTTGACTATGCTGACTAGTCTAGTCTTTCTCAGGTGTGTCATCCTTCACAATAAATTATCATATTGACATTCTGGATTCAAAGTCAACATCAAGATGTTAGCCTAATTTCTTTTGCCGGCCACAGTCAATCTCTGATGACTTCTGCAATACCTTATTCACCATCTCAGCAAGAATACATTGAGTTTCAAACATCATAACTCAAAGTATGTCACACTATTATGTGCACAAAGATTAACTAGCAATCTTGGGGCCAGGAGAGACAGCTCAGTGGAATAAGCATTTCCCTGGCAAGTGCAAGGGTCTGAGTTCAATTTCCAGTTACACACACACACACAATATATATATATATATATATATATATATATATATATATATATATGCAAACTTATGACTATCCAGCTTTTGAAGCAGTCAGTCTCTGATTATGACTCAGATTCTATATTTCTAACAAGTTCCATGTGGAGTCATTTGTTGGTAATTTGTGAAATGCATTTGAATAACCCAAGGCCTCAGACTAGTGCTTCAAAATTAGAATCACCAGAACAATGACCAAAGCATTTCATATTCTAGGGATCTCCCTTTATCTACTGAACATAATTAGGCTGATGCTATTATTTCAACTGTACCCAAGTAATTATTATGACCCAAAAAACTTAGAATCTAATACCTTAACTGAAATTTACAATAACCTTCCAAATTCTGCAAATGTAGGCCAAAAAACTGAGTTCATTTTCAACACCTTATCCATCACCTATACATTGATATAAGAAGGTAGCTGACATATGCAATTTAAAGAAAGAAAGCTTTGTTTTAGGTCCCAGTTCTAGAAATTTCAGTCTATTTTCTGCTTCTAATCATAAATATCAGAGCGGAATTATATGGAGAAGCAAGACTTCAACTAACAATCAAAACCCATCAATCCCCTTCAAGTCTGGCTTACTTTATAGTAGCCATAAAGAATATTAAGAGGGGAAAAGGCAGAAAAATGGTGAAGGTGTAGCTTAAGTGGCATGCTACCACTACCTAAGTCCACATTCTGGTTGGTCATTCAGGATAAACTCAGTACAAGGCTCTCGCACTGATGGTATCAGCACCCTCACCATCAGGCACATCTCCAGGTAGCTCTTAACTCATCCCATTCATCCTGGCAAAGTTAACCATCACAGTGCTGGAAATATTATCCTGCACTATTTTTGTAGAAAACCAGGAGGTAGACTTCGTAGAGATAGGAAGGATCTGAGGATGAGAGGGCATGGTGAAGATGGGAGAGATGAAAGGGGAAGATGAAATAAAAAAGATCAAGTTGTGATAAATATGTGTACAAATCAATATATTCACTATAGTGTTCCAGAAAATGTCCACAGAAGTTACTGTGACTCAAATACTGCTTAGAAGTTAAACCAAGTTGGACGGAAAAATAGGTTAGTGTTCATTCAAAAGAAAGATCTGAAAGGTACAATAGATAGAACAGTGAAAGGGAAAGAAACTGTGTACAGGGAGGGAACAACTGGGCTGAGGGAAAGGAATAGGAAAAAAAGGCAGGAAGGGGAAAAAAAGTATATATATAGCTTGGACTTTTAGGTACTGCTGAGTTCTACTGGTCTATTGAAAAGAACAGTTGAAAGCTTAAATTTATGTTTTTTCTCTTCTTTTAATTTTTTATTACCAATTTTGCATACTTATATCTCTCAATCGGAACAACTGATCTGAAGACAACAGTATGCATGTAGGTTGAATTGTTATCATTGTTTAGTGAAATAGTGTATCATTCCTAGTGTGTTATTATTATTTTTTCTCTTTAAAAAATAAAACTAAAATAGAGGCAAATGTTGTCAGTAGTTTTTTTGACCTCTGGTTAGACTTTAAGGGGATGAATGGGTTTTGATTACCAGCAGAAGTCCTAGCTCTCCATGTACTTTTCCAAGCTGTCCAATTTTGTAAAATTTATTCACTAATACTTTTTCCCCATTATTTTCAGGATCTCTTAGAAACATTCTTGAAAGGCCAAAAATCCTGATTAAGACATAACAGAAAGCATCTCAAAAGAAAATAAATAACTCTTTATAAATATATAAATAATTATAAGCAGGTATATATTCTACCATTCAAACCTATATATTATTTTCTGTAGAGATTAGCCAAACCAGCGGTGACAGAAATTTTTTTCTTTTAAAGTTCACACAGCTCTATGTATATGATATATATACATACACTTATCATTAGCTTGTTTTTTTAAGAAGATAAGTACATAGATAAACTTATAGTCCCACCTCTTCCAAGCCACCCCTTTTTTATTTCTAAGAGATATAGTCTTAAACTGATATCACTCCATAAACAAATTTTAAAATCATATTGTTTGGTGTTGATTCGTTTCATTTTTATTCTCTATACATGTTCCTTTATATAGAGTCCATTCATTTCATCGACTAAATCCAACAATTTACCTTAACTTGTGAATCTAAGTCTGAGAAAGTGAAGGTATTTACATTTCATTTACATGTACAAGCTTATTACATTTTAATACATTATAAAGAGAACTATAATGAACAACCCTGGATCTGTGTTCTTTTACTTACATTTGAGAGTTTCTTTAAAAAGGCACCTAGCCATAGCTTCTGGTTTAGGTACAAATACCCTTAGATTATTTGCTCATTTGCCTTCATATCAATATGCAGCTGCGTTGCTTTCCCCCAGGTCTTCCCAAGTATTCATCTGAAAGAACACTGTGAACAGTCTCCCACTGACTTAACACTTTCCCACATCCTAGTGAAACTCAGAATTACATGTCCATCTTTTTCATAACATGTAAGACTTACGTTTGATATTAGATACCAACAAATTGTCAATAATGTGTTTGAAACAATATAATTTTCAGTTTGTGACTGTTCTTTCTCCTTTATGATCTTTGTCTTTTAAATAATTTAATATGAAATTGTTTCTTTTAATATTTTTGTTTTTTGTGGTTATCCTAAAAAATCCTTGAAATCTAAGATTGAAAATAAAATACATTTTTCTCCTAAAATGATGCAGTTTTTGCTTTTACATCTAGTTCTTCAAGCCATCTGGATTTCTTTCTTGAATAAAGTATGAGATGTCTTTTTTTTTCCAAATACATAATTGTTCTGGCACTATTTCTTAATGGATCTAGTCTTTTGTTTGTGATTTGTAATGCCGTCTCTGTTTGTAACATTGTAGCTTTTTACTTTATAACTGGTTAATACTTTACTATACATTTTACTCCATTAGTCTTCTCATATTCTTACATTTTTATTTGTGAATTTTTATATTCAATTTAATTCAAGTTAAGAGTAAAAATATTGAGTTAAAGGGCAGATGTTTGGTAACTTCATGAGAAACTGTCAAACTTGTACAAAATATTGATATCCTTTTTATGAAAGAAAAGGATGTAAAGAAAATTTTGGTTGTTCATTGTCTTCTTCAACACTTAATATTCTCCCTCTGGGGTCCTGGGACATAGCTCAGCAGCATAGTGCCTGCCTGGTAAATGCAAGTCCTGAGTTCAGTTCTCAGTGCAAAAAAATATCCTATCACCCAATGGATGTGTATTATTATTTCATTTTGCATTTGAAAACAATCAAATTAAAACAATTAAAAAACAATTAACAATTTATGGTTAATTTCATTGAGTATTTTTCAGATGCTTACTGATGCTTTATATGTTATACTTTCCAATGTACATTTTGCTTATTTTTAATCAATCAATAAACTTGTCTTTTGTATTATTGATTGGAAGAAACTCCATGTATAACTTTTTGTTCTGTACTTTTTGGCCAGTATCTCCCAGCCCCAAATTTTGAATTATGCAGTATAGTATTGATTTTGTGAGCAGAAGTTTTAACTTTAAGAAGCCTTATGTATTTTCCTAGCATTATTTCAACAAAGTACTACAGGTGCATTAGCTCAAAAAGTTGAATTCATTGTTTCACCAATCTTAGACTAAAATATCAAAATCAAGGTGTCAACTGTCTTGTTTCCTCTGGGTATCAGGAGCGAATTTGTTCCAAGCATTTCTCCTGGCTTCTGGTGACATTCAGCAGCCTTTGGCAATCCTTGGCTTATAGGGATGTTATTGTCATCTCTGCCTCCATCCTCCATGGCATTGCTCCTGAGTGTCTGTCTCTTCTGACAACCATGGTCTTAGAAGGAAAATAATCAGGGCTCAGTGGTGGAACACTTGCCAAGAATATGAGAGGCCTTGAGGTGGACCCTCAGCAAAACAAAATAAACAAAACACAAAATCCCAACAAATTCAAAGAAACAAAGACACTAATCACATGAGAGCCTATTACAATGGTTCCACATTATAGCTAGTTGCATTAGTAATAGTCTTATTTATAACTCACAACACATTCTGAAGTACTAGGGGTCTGGAATTCAACATACTATATATATTTGACTGGACCTATTTCAGCACCATGACTGTTTTTTATTAAGATGCTTTGTCTCTTTGCAGCCATTGTAGTCAAGGTGCTGGCTGAGAAATAGTTGCTTCCCACAAGTAGCAAGATAATCCATGTTATTTGAATAAATTTAGCTTTTATTTTTATTTATAGATATAAAATTAATTGTTGCAGAATTAACTGCTTGAGTACAGCTGAAGGTTTTACTGTTTCATCTGGAGATCTAATTTTACTAGTATTTTCATTCAGAAGACTATGCTTTCCCTCATTGCATTGCTGTGGTGTTCTGAAAAATCAGTTGGCCCTAAATATATCATCCAGCTTCTTGCCTCTGTAACTATTGACTTGTTCTGTTGATCTGGCATGTGAGATAGCACGCACCTAGCATTACCAATTGGATGTGTCTGTTTCAAGTGAAGAAGAAGGTGGTTTGGCAGGAACTCTTTCCTGCACACAATGTCTCTTTCCTGGTTCCAGAGCTGGAAACTCTTCACTGAAGAGACCACTGTTAGAGGAAGCACAGCCATAATCAGAGTGTGGGGTGGGCGGTGGGGTCCTCCACTTTCTGGACTCAGTGATACCAGGACTTGTTCACTCCCAAAGAACCTAGCTTTCCAAATACTGTCAAGTATAAGTTATTATTTTAGTTTTTCATGCTTCTCTAATCCTGACAACTGATTAGGAATCTATCCATGCTGACAGAAACCAGCCAGACTGATAGCTTGGACAGTTAAGCGCCTCCAAGAGCAAGTTCCTCAATTTGATCCCCAGTACCAAAAATAAAAACAAAGAAATACATAGCACCAAAAATGTGAGTTCCTAAATTAGGTTCTTTTTGTCTTTTCTTCCTTGTTGCCTTCCTTCATTTTTTCCTTCCTTTCTTTCTTTTCTTCTTCCTCCCCTTCTTTCTTTATCATTCTAACAATAATTATGCCCATTGAACTTTTTTCAAGTGACTAGATTTTAATATTGTTGAAAGTAGCCATTTTAGTCTTTATATAACCAAAGTATTATACATTTTTAATGTAGTCCCATTAATTTCTTTGTTCTTTTTCATTAAATTTTTGTTTTATTACATAGAATATTGATTGTGAAGCTTCCTCTTTTTATTAAAGGATTTACATTTTCGAGTATTAATCTCATAAATGTTGAAATGTTCTTTATCCCTAATCATTTGATTCTAAAAATGCACCGAGCTTAAATTTAATGATCTAATATTTGTTGTTTAATATTCATAATATTTAATTTTAAATTTCTACACTTCTGTTATGTCTTGCAATCCACTATACTTTTACTACAATTGAAATTTCACTCTAAATAGTATTGAGTTTTAGTATTTGTTAGTTTTGCTGTAACCTCGGATGTGGTAATTCATAAAATTTTGTGTTATCAAAGAATATGCTTTTATTCTAATTATTGAATGTAAGGCTTTAGGTGTGTCCTTAGCCCAATCTATTAATCTCAGACATTTCAGAGTGCATCTGAACTGTTTACTGTGATCAAAGATGAAGTAATTAAGAAAAAAATGTTTAATTAGGTCTTGGAAAATATAGTGCTCAGTAGAATTACAAAACCCAGACTGTACTATATGCATCAGAGCCACTCATATGCTATACAAAATCTAGTTATTATTCCTTTGGTTTACACTATCTCCTAAGTAGAGTATAAAATTTATTATTAGCATTTGCTTAGTGTGTAGATATAAGTTAGCTAGTTCTCATATCAAAATATATGACAGAAGAACTCTGTGGCAAAAATACATGTTATTTATCTATAAAAACCCATTAAGAATGAAGTCTAGTGATACAAGGATCTTCCTTAGAAATATAAGAGATTTATAATTTTCAAAATTTTATGATGAATTCGATCAAAGTGTAAACTTTGAGAGAGTGTAGAGATTTATACTCTCTACAGTGAGTGCAGAATATCCACGCCCAGACAGGCTTACTCTCTTTAACTCTGTTCCTCACATGTTGATTTTTTGAGTAAGATGTGATGACCAATAATTCAACTCATATTTTAGTTGTAAATATAATGGCAAAATGTAAAATAACGTATTAAATTGTTTTCTGAAATTTAATAATGAAGTGATACATTTACTAGGCACTATTTACATTGTTAAACTCTAACAGTTCTTCAATATTTGAATAACTAAATAATGATATGGTTTGCCATATGTTTCCATTTAATGAAGCTTTGTATTGATACTTAAATGTTTCATTAAGTCAGAAGCTGCCAAAATAAGTAGTTTTTCTCTTGTCATAAATGTGACATGGATTAACTAAAAATTCTTGTCATTTTAAAACTTAAGAATGGTTTTATTCTACATGTGTTACAAGCAACATCTCTCTCAATATTTCAGGTTTAGATACAAAACATTTTTAGGAAGCTGACATTGTAGTTTGGGAATTTTTGTGCACAATTTTCTTGTCAGTAGAAGGTTGTATGAGTTGTTATAACTATCATTTCATCATAAACTAAGCAAAGTTTACATGCAATTTTCAAAATCATCTTGAAGTGACACCTATTTTATTATTAATAATAATAATAAGTTAAAAAGACTTAGTCTGAGCTGTAAACACTAAATAAAAACTATAATTTCAACAAAATCATATTTTTCAAGCTGTTTGAAAATGACAAGTTCAGAAAATGACATGTTCAGATATTCTGAATGAATGTATGGTTTAAAACACTAATGTAAATTTTGCCTTTCTACTATTTTCAACAAAATGCCGAAGGCTCACTTGATGACACAAACACTTTTGTACATGGTGTGTTGGGCCTAACTTGTGCATATTTTGAATACAAAAAAACTTTGATATATTAATATATCTTTTTTAATATTATGTAGGACAGGAGAAACTTGAGGCACTAATAAATGATTGCATGGTTAGTTAACTAAATAGGAATGTATAAAAGACAATTCATGTAGCAGCTGACAAAATCATATATTTTCTCAAATCTAAGTTTTCAATAGAAAAACGTCACCATCACATCTCAATACTTGATCTTTATACAAACGTTTGAGCATATAACGAAGATTACTTGATATTTAAAAATACAAAATTTGTAAAATGTGACTAAGGACTGAAGCCTAATAATTTCCTTCTTAATTATAAATCATGTGGCTTATTCAAATTTAGATTTCTGAACAAAAAGAAACATTTTCAAAAAGGTTGAACTAAGCTGGGCATGGTGGCACAGGCCTGTAATCCCAGCACTCGGGAGGCTGAGGCAGGAGGATTGTTGTGAGTTCGAGACCAGCCTGAGCTACAAAGTGAGCTTAAGGCCAGCCTGAACTGCATAGTGAGACCCTGTCTCAAAAAGACAAAATAAATAAATAAATAAATAAATAAATAAATAAATAAATAAATAAAAATAAAAAGGTTGAACCAAACATTTGTATTTAACCAATAGGATTACTCTTATCTTTTACCTCCTCTTCATATGACAAATCACTTCTTAACCTAATACTATAAGAAAAGTGTTTGCTCACATAAAACTAGAAACATTAAGAATAAAATTTCAAATTTCTATGTCTAACGAGTGACAGAGGATTATTGTGACATGTCAGAACACAGTAGGATCTGTGGTTAAATTCTCTACCTAAATATGAAAGACAAACAGCAACAATATGGTATAACAAATACTATATTTTAACCAAACAAATCATATTTAGTTTAAATTTTCACCCAAATCACATCATATTGTTACTCTATTATGCTGGCTAGCAATATTAGAATCTCTGGAAATTAGGAAAAGTAATTACTATAATAATCTATCTATTATTCTAGCTTTGTAATAACATAAACTCCTTTATAAGCATGTTATTGCCATGCTTTTCTCTAATTTTTATTTCCTTTCAGTACTCTTATCCCATACCACAGAAGTCAAAACTTTCTATGAACTGCAAAAACAGATGGTAAACCATGTGGCAGAGTAAAGCAACAATCTTCTTTTGTTTTTGATAAAAGAAGATTTATTGGTAGATTGGGGAAAAGGGGAAGAGAAAAAGAGATGGTGGATAGTTACTCTGGATAAGTAGAGAGTATTTATAGATGAATATCCACGGATCTCTTGTTTGCAGCTCCTTGACCTCTGTAGCTTCCTGGAAGCAGATTAGCTCCAAAACTTGTCTTGCATCCTATCTTTGGATTTCCTTTGTTTGTGTCTGTCCTTGAAGATGAGTGACAACCTTATGGAAATGTAGCTTAGGCTTAAAGAACCAATACTTTAGCACCATTATTAAGGAGTATTTCTTTCAATGAGTATAACTTGACCCCTTTGTGAAAGATATGATGGCTGGGAGTGTTTGGGGTTACATCTACCCATTCCATCCCGTTTCATTGATCCTCGGGTCTTTTTTTTTTTTTTTCAATACCATGCTGATTTAATCACAGTCAATTTCTAGTACAATTTAAGGGCTGAGATTATGATGCCCAAGACTTCCATTTATGCCCAAAAGTGCTTTTGATCTTCTAGGTATCTTCTTGTTCCAAATGAATTCTAGGAATGCCTTATTTAGATCTATGAGGTACATTAATGGTATTTTGATTGAAACTGCATTAAATCTATATAGCACTTTGGTGAGTATTGCCAATTTCACTATATTAGTTTTTTCCTATCCAAGCACATGGGCTGTCTCTCTATTTTTTTGATATCCTGTTTGATCTCTTCTTCAAGGATACTGTAATTTTCAGTGTACAGATCTTTTACATCCTTCATTAGATAAATTTGCAAGTACTTCAATTTTAAATGCTATTTTAAAGGGTATACTTTCCCCAATTTCCCTTTCTCTGAGTTTGTTGCTTGTGTATAGCAATACCATTGCTTTTTTATTTTAGGAAAGAGTACAAAGCAGTATTAAACAGAAAATTACAAGTGATACTGCATTTCACTTAACAAAGTGATGTGAATTTCACAGTATTTGTTGTAATGCATAGTGTTGTCTTCCAACCAGTTACTCATACTACCAGGTAAATGCATGCAATTGGAAGAAGAAAGAAAAAAAGAAAGAGATACATAAGAAATTAAGAGGACAAAAAGGGGGAAAAATTGAAAAAATGAGAAAAAACAAGTTAAGCTTCATGTTCTTTTTTCCAATAGACCAGCAGAAATCCACAGTACAGTTGTCCAAACCATTTTACCTACATACATAGATATATCTCTTTCCCCAATCCCTTTCCTGTCCCTCTCTTTAACTCCTTTTGAATAAGGTCATTCTCTTTTCTTGGTATCTCTGTACCCTTCAGATCCCATTTTCTCATTCAGGATCTCACACTAAGGAGACAATACAATGTTTGTATATGTGGGTCTGATTTATTTCACTTATGAGTATGGTCTCTAGTTGCATCCATTTACCAACAAAGGTCTCAAATTTAAACATGCTATTGCTTTTTTGGGTGTTGACTTTGGATCCTGCTACACTGCTGAATTTTGAAAAAAAAATAAGGTTTTTTTGATAGAGCTATTGGAGTTCTCTATATGTAGTATCATGTCATCAGCAAATAGTGATAATTTAACCTCTTCCTGTCCTATCTTTACCCCATTTATCATTTTGTCTTGTCTATTTTCTCTGGATAATGTTTCCAGAACTATGCTTAATAGGAGTGGTGATAATGAACATCCTTGTCTTATGCCTGATTTTAGAATAAAAGCTTTCAGTTGTTGACCATTTAATATGATGTTAACTGTTGGTTTGTCATACATTTGTTTTTTAAAAGATTGAGGTAAAAACCATTTATCCCAAATTCCAAAAGTGTTTATTGTGAATTGGTTTTGGACTTTTTAAAATAGTGATTATGCATCTATCAGGATGATCATGTGGTTTTTGTTCTTTGCTTTGTTAGCATGGTGCATTGAATGTATTGATTTTCATCCCTGGGTGAATCCTACTTGGTCATGGTGTATAATGTTCTTGTTGATTAGCTGCATCCTGTTTGGCAGTATCTTATTAAGGACTTTTTCATCTATGTTCGTTAGGGCAATTGGCCTATAATTTTCTTTTTTGGTTGCATTCCTCTTTAGTTTTGAAATCAAGGTAGTACTTGCTTCTGGTAATGATTTTGAAACTATTACTCCCATTTCAAATTCTTTAAAAAGTTTCTACATTAATACTATTATTTTACCTCTAAATTTCTTGAAGAATATATCTTCTTTGCTGGTAAAGTCTTAATTATATTTTCACTTTCATTGGCTGATATTGGGTTGTTTAGAATTTTTATATTTTCCTGATTTAGTTTTGTCAATTCAGTTAGATATAGCAATCTGTCCATTTCTTCTGTTGTTTTCCATTTTATTAGAAAATGGGTTCTCAGAGTAGATATTTATAATCTCCTGAATTTCTTTTCACTTATTTATATGTTTTGAAAACAGCAGAGAATAATAAAACAAATAGAAACAATATACAATTTTACTAAACAAAATGCTAGGCATTTAATTGCTGTTATATTGCATAATGTTTTCTTCAAATTATTTATGCAGATTACTAGATACCCACATTTGATTCCTGGCACCACACAACACCAACTGCACCACGGGGTGTGCTGAGCCAACCACCCAGCCTGGATGTGGTGGGGCACACCTTGTAATCCCAGTGCTGGGGAGGTTGAAAACAGGAGGATCACTATGAGTCTGAACTGCATAGTGAGACCCTGTACCAAATATACAAAAAGAAGTTTGGTGAGAGAAATAAAATAATTAAATTATGAATAAAGCCGTTGATATTTACAAAGCTACTGAGGCTCAGGAAGAAAATAAATGTCATTTAATGGCTGACCATAAAATGAGGGGGTGCTTTCTTGGAAAATGTGAAATATTTTCTTGAGGAGGTAACAGATACTAAGATGGAAAGAAAATCTGCAGTCATATCAATGTAGCTGAAATACTGGGTTTTTATCCTCTGGGAGAATGTTTAACAACCTAAGATATAGAGCTTCATAGAACTGCCGGAGGCTGTAAAGTATTATCTTAATGTAGGCTCTAAAAGGTTCTTGCCAAAATGAAATGTTCATAAAACAAGCCAGGGAGATGGAGGAGTTAGAGCCAATATCTTAGAAGAAGATATACTGGAGAATAAAATTCCTTGTAGGTATAATTTAAAATCATTCTAAGCTTAATTATGAGTTGAACAACTGCAATTAGAAATACTCAAAATATTTGTACAATTATTATAAAATCCAAATATGAGTCCTGGGCATATTTGTGAAATACAGAAGAAGAGCAGCCAAAGACCCCAAACTAGAATAGTAAGGAAAGAAATGGATCTGAACATGAGTAAGAAGATGCTTTCCCATAGTTTTACATCATTAAATTGAAGAAAAACTTACCTACAATTTTAGCACACCACTTAGCTTCAGTGAATTTTCAGGAAATCTTAACTTTTTTTTCTTCATAGTGTTAATTAAAATTTCTGGAATTTAGTTTCTAAATTGAATCTATCTGGATTTAATACAGAAACATTTTGAAAACCTCTAAGTAAGATGACAATCTTAGTTTTATTTGGATAACCTAGTCCTCCTAGAAATAATCTGGGGAATAACAATGTAAAGATGTAAAACTGCAGCATCATTGGAAAGCGAATGTGACCCACAAAGCTGAGATTCTGATTGGTGTCTTCTAGTATAGGAAACAATTCAAAAGGGAGAAGAGCTTAGCAGCACAATTTGTCACAGTTAAATCTTGGAAACAACCCAGATACCCATCAACTGAGGAATGGATAAAAAAAAACAAACATGGTTTTTTTACACAATATAGTATTACTCAACTATAAAAAAAATATAAACTCTAGGCTGTTATAGGTAAATGTATGCAAATAGAGATTATGTGCATAGGTGAAATAAATCAGACTGATGTATGTAAATATCATATTGTTCTTTTAGTGTAAAATCCTGAAAGAGTAAATACAATGTGAAATATATATATATTTCCTATATATATCCTATATATATCCTATATATATATATATCCTATATCATATATCCTATATATATATATGTAGGATAGCTCAGATAATTACACTGCTAAGATCTGTCGATCTGTTGAAAGGAGAAGTCAATGCTTAACATTTGTCTGTCTCCTTTTTAATTTTTGTAACTTTTCTGACCAATTTTGCATAATTGTATCTGGTAATCTGGACAACTAATTTGAAGAAAACCATATGCAATATAGCAACCATTGTTGAATTCCTATTATTTTGTTTAGTGAACTTCTGTATCATCTCTAATTTATAGTTTTACTGTTTTTTATTCTCTTTAAAAAATAAAATAAAAAGGGAATCTGCTCTCAGACTGGCCTTTAATACAGTAGCAGTTTCACTTAAGAAAATTTACAGGACAAAATGACCTTAATATGGCAAAGCAACCAGTAAGAGGCGATCAGTGCTAAGATTATTTTCACAATCACAGAGCAAAATATTCCAAGTACCCCCAGAGGAAACGGTCAGGGTTCTTACCCAGGCAGCAGCACAGAAAAGCCTATGATATGCTTAGATTGGTTATGACATAGCAGGATTTTTCCCTAAGCATCATTGCTAAGTTGCAGAAAACACACTGATGGTTCTGTGATTTGTGAAATTCAGGACAAATGGGCCAGCCAAAAGGCTCAGCGGACTGAAGCACCTGCTTAGGCAGACTCAGAAGCCAAG